>LBNU01007306.1:37497-50836 GCA_014162995.1 Artemisia annua
ATGTTGCTCTGCCCTGTGTTTGCTTCCTTTGGTTTGTCTGCTTTTTTTGCCTGCTTTTCTTTCTTGTATGCCTTTTTTTGCTTGTTTTTCTGTCGTTTTGGCTCTCTTTTGGTTACTCTGTCACCCGCACACCTGCACATGCCGGAGGTCTTTTTGGAAGCAGTCTCTCAACGCCAGGAGTTTCCTGGGTAGGGGTAGGATCTGCCTACGTTGCTACTCCGCCATACCCTGCCTGGCTAAAAGAATAAAAGAGAAAAAGAAACAGGACTCCCTTGCCGGAAAAAATTCCGGTGATCGGAAGTGGTCGCCGGCGGCGGAGGTCGACTGAGACGTCGACGAAGCTAGGATCCGCCTCGGAAATAGGTGGGAAACCACCACTCGCGGGCGGTGGCAGTCCAGGTAGCCGGTAACAGTCCGGAACGACGCCGGAAAAACAAGAAAAAACCACCTTGAAGGGGTGGCGTGTGGCGGCGCGTGAAAACTCCGGCTAAGGTCCTGTTTGTGGGGGGAATAATCTCTGGTATATTGGTGCTAAAACATAGTGTTTGAATAATTCCAAGTCTAATTCTTTGGTTAAAATATAGAATAATCGACTTTTGATCGTATGTGGGGGCAATCAAAGCGTTTTCTATTTTTTTTTCTTTTTTGTTTGTGAGAATAAGAAAAGCTAAAAGTGAAGGGTATGACTTTTGAATGAATGAACGACAAGAAGGGTAAAAGTTAAAAGTGTGTAATAGTAATACGAGTATTATGTTGGAAATGTATAAGTAGGATGATTTATGATTTCCTTATTTGAATGGATTGGGACGCCTTTTCATTTAAATAAATAAATTGTGAATCGCCGAACCATAAGTTTATAGTTTCTGATTTACATTGATTGTGACGCCTCTCTATGTAAATGAGGAAGTATAAATGAATGGGCTTATGTATTCCCGACGTGGCATGAGTAGAATTAAAGGAGTAGAAAACAGGAATCTATATTAGACTTAGGGGTGGAAACGAGCCGAGCCGAGCCCGAGCCTGCCAGAGCTCGAGCTCGGCTCGTTTAAGTTTTATAAGGCTCGAGCTCGAGCTCGGCTCGTTTCGAGCCTTAAATTTAAAGCTCGAGCTCGGCACGTGGTGTGTTATATAGGCTCGGGCTCGGCTCGAGCTCGGCTCGTTTATATGATTTTGTCATGAAAAGTTAAAGCTCGGCTTGAGCTCGAGCTCGGCTCGTAATATATCTTTATTGAGCTCGTTAATAAGCACGAGCTCGGCTCGTATATATGTTTAATATTTAAAAATCATAATTTCATTTAGGCTCGTTGACTCCTCCCAAACTAACCAGTCAACCAGGTGTGGTCAACTAAGTCAAATGAGGGAGAGAGTGATCAATATATGATCCGTTGAAAGCACAGTGTACTCACGGGTCGTTATGTCCCAGCGANATCTTTATTGAGCTCGTTAATAAGCACGAGCTCGGCTCGTATATATGTTTAATATTTAAAAATCATAATTTCATTTAGGCTCGTTGACTCCTCCCAAACTAACCAGTCAACCAGGTGTGGTCAACTAAGTCAAATGAGGGAGAGAGTGATCAATATATGATCCGTTGAAAGCACAGTGTACTCACGGGTCGTTATGTCCCAGCGAGATTGAAATTGTGTTTGGAAAACGTTTCAGGAATGAGTGATTGGGAATAGTAAACAGATTAAGAATGATTATTTGGTATTGTTTAACTAAGAAAATGATGATTAACAAAATTCTACACTACAGGGAAACAGAATTAGGCTTGGGGAAAACCTAATACAAACAGACTAATTACGTAAATGGAAAAAGGTTAAATTTGAACAATTACAAACTACAGGGGGTGAAAATGCAAATTTTACAAACTTAAAATGAAAAGAAAATTAAATTAAAAAGAAAATTATTTTTTTGATTATTTTAATATTTAAATATTAATTAATTAATAAAACTATTTAAAAACTTAATTAAAACTAATTTGTAACAAATCTAAAAAGGATTAAGATTACAAATTACACTAAAAATTTGAAAAATTAATTTCTAAAAATCTAAAATGACTTAAAAGAAATATAAAAATTAAAAATAAATATTGTTGTCTTTTTGTGGATCTTTTATTAATTAATTACTAAACTATTATATTAAGGTTAATTAAACTAGATTAAATAAGGAAAATAGAAAATGAAAAGAGAAAATTACAAATCCAATTTTTACAGAATCTAAATAATGTGAAAAAGCTAGGAAAATTATAAAAATGGATCTGAGATTAAATTTAAACACTAAAACTATTTTCTTTTAGGATTTTTTAATAAAACTATTTTAATTAAAATTAAATCTAAAAATTACCAAATGAACAGTAGAAATTATGGGAAAATTACCAGAAGTGCTAAATATTATTTAGAACTTAGGAAAAATATAAAATTATACTACTGTTTAACAAAAATTTATTAAAACTATTTAATTAGTAATATTAACTAATTATTAATTAAACTGTTTTTAATTCTAACTAATACTAAATAAACAGGGAAAATTCTAATAAATTTTATAAAAATACTTTAAGATAACAGGAAATTAAGAAAAATATAAAAACAGATAAGTACTTAATTAAAATTTAAAAAGAAAAAATAAAAATCTAAATTTTATTAAATAGAAACTATCACTTTTCTTAAAAAGTGATGATTTTTGGAATTTTCTTTTTGACAGAAGTTTATATGATGAAAATAAGTAACTTTTGTAAAAACAAAAGTTTTCGTTCTCAAAAATAAGCACTTTGAGATGCTAAATGGATTAGCAGTTTGACTGTCGTCAAACTAGCTATGCAAAAGCTTGAAATGAACCACATAGTGAACACAAATGATGAAATAAGTTATAAACAACCTAAGTGAACCTAAATGAACTTGAATAAACAAAAATCCATGACAGAATAAGCAAATAAGCACAAATAAGCAATCTCAAATTTCCACAGATTAATCAAGAGTACTCAAAATGAGACAAACTGCATGACTATGTGGGGCCCACAGGGGTGATCTAGGGTCTAAAATGAAACTTGATTTGAAAAGTGGGCCAGGTAAGCTCTCCAATAAGCCAATAATCAGAGCTTATGGTTCACTGAGGAGCTTGTGGTGAGCTTGTGAAGTTGGTGGATAACACTGAGTAGCAGTATAAACAGCAAAATGGTGAAAGTTAAAAGCTAGTAGCAGCCCTATGAAACAAGCTTAAAAACACAAAACAAAACTTGAACCTTAATTTTGAGCTTATGGGCTTTCCAAAAAGCCAAGATTCATGCAATGGGGTCCACTAATAAGCTCTGTATGAGCTTATGAAGTTGGACAAAAACCTGTGCACAGGGGAGGAAGAATCTCACCCAGGCAACTTTAAGACCAAATTTTTATGTGCAAATGATTTCCAAAATCCGTTTTTCTTTTTGAAAAAGCTAAAACACCAACAAATTAACACAAAACAACAAATGGATTGGATTTCCAATTTGTATTGAACCCTATGGATCACTAATAAAAACTTGCCATTTTGACAGATTAACTTTTTGACTTTTTTAGGAAAATGAACAAGGTTGACTTATATGAACTTTGATCTTGATTTTATGAATGATTATGTTGTATTAGGCTGTATTAAGACTAAATTATGCTAAATCAAACACTATTGAACAGATTGGAATGGATTTTGATTTGAAAACTTTGACAAATTAACACTATGATGAGATACAAATTGATTTTGACTTTTTATCAAATGACCAATGGTTTTTATGATTGTTCCGAGATAATATGTCCCTAAATGACATGTACCAAGCAAGAACAAGAACACAAACACACTGGATCACACTTATGACAGCAAAACCAAACACTACTCTTACTGAACTAGTTTTTGATTTTCAAAACAAGTTTTTGATTTGGATTATGAAACTGATTTCTAACACCTTAATATGATCTAATAATCCAAATTAAGCACAGAAACAGCAAGCTAACTCACAAATATCCAAGGTAACCAATGATCCAATTTTGACAGTGAAAAAGAGAATTATTTGCACAAATGATTTTAACAACTAAGAACTTAATTTTAAGCTATATTATGACTAAAGTACACAGAATAAGCACAAAGGACACAGAGATAAGCAATAATAAGAACTTATACAGTAAAATGAATATTGCACTGAAAATTGAGATTTTTGAAACTTGAAAGTAGAAAACCTTAGCTCTAGCTTAACTAGAGTTTCTTTATGCTCAACAAGCTCCCAGATTATCAGAGATAAGCTAGGTAAAAGTCCATCTTGCCCCTCCATTGTAGGCAACTTCCAAAGCTTTTCACAGTCAATGCAAAGGTACCCTGTGATTGATTTGTTTTTTGATTTTTTTACCTTTTTATGTTTTCTTAAATCTATTTAAGTCCTAAGTGAGCTTATGATTCAGTAACTTCAAGCTTAGATCACCATTAAAGCTAAAACAGGATTTGAAATTGAAAATGCAAAACAGAGATTTAACTGAAATACTTGAGAATTTTGATTTCCAAAAGATCAAATTACATTTAAGAAACAGATTACAAGCTTTGAAATTTAAACTTAACAACTAAAAATTAAGATTACATAAATTCGACACTAATTTTCTACTAAATGACTACACACTTCTTCTCTTGCTTCTTCTCTCTTTTATACTTGAAAATTAGGGCTTGTGGAGGTCCTGTGATCATTTCCCATCAATAATCCTAGCCTTTGGATGAGCAGAAGCAATCTTGGCCGTTTATCCATTNAAAGGATTTGTTTTGACAACTTATGAGTCCCCAAGGACCTTTTATGATATTTTGCATGATTTGAAATAACCAGGGACTAGATTTGACAAGTTGTGAAAGTTGAGGGACTGAAACTGCCAATTATGCAAACTTTGTTCGTTTTTCATTTGTTTTCAAACATTTTGCATCTAGAACATATAAAACACACTTTTGGAATATTTTCACTATTTTGATGCATTATTGGGTGTTTTTGGATGTTTTTGGCAGCTCAGATTAGGTAAAAATGATGAGTATTTACACACTCATCACTCGTTTAGGCTCGCGAGCCCAAACGAGCTTTATATGTAAAGCTCGGGCTCGAGCTCGATTAATAAACGAGCTGCAACTTAGGCTCGAGCTCGGGCTCGAGCTCGTTTAGGCTCGGCTCGTTCGAGCTTTTTACCGATCCGATCCCGAGCTTTTCACGAGCGGCTCAGCTCATTTCCACCCCTAATTAGACTAGACGTCTTAGAAACTGAGATAAGTAGAATGAGAGTTAAATTACGATTTAATTGAGACGTTATGAGAAACCTACCATTTAGGTGTCTAAAGCATAAGTTGAAAGGATTAAGAATTTGTAATTATGCTATAATATTCCTCGTGGCGTGGTACAAGATGTGAGTAATGATAGTAATAGATACTAATTATTAATGGCACCCATATGTGTTATGTGATGGTATAAGTTAAGGTTTGACTTTATGAAGTCAAGGTAATGAATTGTTCTTAAGAGGCTTATAGTCTTTGAAGAGGAATTTATAGAAAGAAGTAGAGGAAATGAAAAGTTACGGTGAGAACGTTAAGAGAATAGTTAAGTGGCTATGGTAGAGTGTGAAAGTGTTAGTCAAATTTGGCTTATGTGAAGCCAAATTAGTGCAATTTTCTCAAGTGACGATTAGTCCTTGATTGAAAATTCAGAATAAATGGATTAAAAGTATGGTGTTATAGTAAAATTATTGACTAAATGATATATTGGTTATAGTAAATATGTCTCGTGTGACATAAAGACTTAGTAAAAGCCGCTTGGTTATAAAAATTAAGTGAAAAGAAGATGGATTAAGTGTATTGATTGCATTATAGTATACCTAAAGTCTTAAGATCATATAGATCACTGCAACTATTTGATTAAATACTTGAAGATGTTAAGACGGAATGAGGAGTTTTATATGACCAAGTTTTTGGTTAGTAATAGATAAGAGATTTCGAGGACGAAATCTAAATAGGGGGGATAGAATTGTTAGACCCGTTTCCCGGAATACAAATAGGCCCCACCCTAGATGGGATTGACAAAAGACTTAACGGGATTGGCTAGTCAACCCGATGGTCAACCTAATAGTCAACGAATGGGTTATAATGTTATGAAAGTATTGTGTGGCACATCAAGAAGGAAATATACATTAAGGGCTTAAGTTGTCATATGCCAAATGTGTTATAGTAAGTAATGTGGCCAAAATAGGAAGAATAGTACTTAAGGGACCATTCTTGCCATATGGCCAAAGTTGTGATAGCTTATATGTGAAGGAATTCCCTGGCATTCCATTAGATTCCAGAAAGTGGTGGTGTGACTATGTGTGTCGTGAAGTGAAGAAGATAGGGAATAGACAAGATGGTCTTGGAAGTAAATTGGTGAAGGATCGAAGCTCTAACACTAGTAATATGTACCTAGCTAATAGCTATGATCTTTGTAAGTAAGTAATCCCTAATTAGTGTTTAATTGATGATTGGAAGGTTAGGGTTTATGAACCCTAATTTGGGGATATTGGGTAAAGATATGTTTTAAGATAATTAAGGTGATCAAGATATCAATGAGATATGATTAATGGTTTTATGGTTGATGATCTATGGGGTTGATCATCATATAATCATGATTAAATGATGGTTAGAGGTGATCAGAAGTAAGCTAATGGTTTTGTAAACCATTGTTGTAATTATGATGTTATATGTATTAAGTGTTTATGTATGGTGATTATGATTTATGATGATGATGATGATGACTAGTAATGATGATGATGATGATGTATTGATTAGTAGCTTAGCTTTGGAAGCTAAGGTAAGTAACTTGTACTAAAACATGTGTTATATGTATGTTATCCATATGTATATTATGATTGTGATAGTGTTAGCATATGGATTGAGTAATGGATGAAGATTATGTAATATAGTGAATGTTATGGATTGAAGTTATGTAAGTGATCATGATGCTTATGTGCTAATATGTGTATGATATCTGTTTTATGTCAGGTTACTTACTAAGCCTTTGTGCTCATGATGCTTATGTGCTAGTATGGTTAGAGTGGTTATGGTCAAGTTAAAGGGAGTGTTTGGATAAAGTGTCATTATACCTATTATGGGTTGTAAACGGGTTAAATGATTATAGAAATGTTTTATTATGTTATGTTAATGGCTTTGGTTAAGTTTGATGTGTAAATGAAGTGGTAAAGATGGGTTGTGGTGAAAATGGGTCAAAACATGCAAATGTGCAAAAAGTTATTCCCTGAGCATAGATCTTAAGATCTATGCTCAACCCATAAATTTTAGTTTAAAAGATTCTTCCCTGAGCATAGATCTTAAGATCTATGCTCAGACCAGAAAGTGGATTTCAAAGAGTTTCTTTCTTCAGCATAGATCTTAAGATCTATGCTCAGACCAGAATTTATATAAAGGGGTTTTCAGATTTTGACCATCTTTGAAAAATCATATCTTTTAAACCGTAAGTTGTCACGGGTCGTGCCACCCGGCGTTTCGAAGGTAATTGAGTATAGTTTAATTTAAAAATGGTTCCAAGGTCTATAAGTTAATGGATTTTAGTCAATGGTCAATTGAGGATTGAAATGGTCGTTAAAGTCAAGTCGTTTCCGCTCAAAAAGTTTTAGTTTTTGGTCTAAGCGGGCACGGGGTGTAACATTTAGACTCCTCTGCTTCTTTTGCGTTATTGTTTTTTCTCAGGTCTTGTTGCAGCATCTTCACCTCTTGGGATGATTCGAGGGGCGCTGGCGGGTCATGGACTTGCAACTCTGGTAATTTGAATAAAACCTTGCGTATATGTGAACTAGGGTCTTGGATTTATGACTCAATTGCTCATTTGTTTCTTTCATTTTTTGGTTGCATTGGACTAACGTTGGAGATTGTGTCTCATTTTATGTGTTTTAATTGTTATGGATAACATTGGATATAAATTGAATTAACAGTTCAATGATGTGAATGTGTGATTAACATCTACGATTTTATATTTTGCAATTTGTTGGTTCCACAGCTAGGAGATGGAAAGAGTGACAGTAATGGACTTGCGTTGCAATTTCGTTGTAAATAGAGGTACAGGAAGACCGTGACGGGTCGATTCATCTGGCCGATGTGTGGCAAACCAAAACAATGGACTATACGAGTAGATGACTCTCTATATATGTCAAGCAATTGCGGTGCTTTTATGAACTATCATTTTTAGGCTGATCCACCATTTGTTATGGATTTGTATTCCTCTTAAGCTCATCTATTCTTTCGAAACAAGACTGCACATTTTAAAAGTAATTTTACAATCACGCATGTAATATAAAATGTATATCATAGTCCTTGAATTTTTGTATTATAAATGTCTTGGTAAACTTACACAATATTTACATCCATGCGTGGATTAATCAGCTAAAAAGTCAGAAATCATGATTAAAAAAATAAAAAGAAAAAGTAAGCTTAAAACCTTGTATAAAACATAAACCGAACGTAAATAAGCTCGTAAATTAAAAAGAAAGCTTAAACAAACACCCAAGTAATGTAGCTTCTAAAAGAAAATCACATGATAAAAAAAAGCTACAAAACAAACCATTTAGGGTGTGTTTGGTGAAAGTAACTGTTGTTGGAACTAAAGATGGTGCTGGAGATGGAGATCATAAAAAGAGATTATTTTATAAGCTACATGAAGTAACCTTTGATTTTAAGAGATTATGAACGATTAATTTTTAAATAATCTCTTATAAATTATGTCTATCAAACAAATATTATTTTTTAAATAACTTATTTTTAGAAAAAATAAACATATAATCTCTCCATAATTTCACTTGGCAAACATAACCTTAATTGGGCCGGCCACATTTGGGGCATCTCGCAACCCAAACACCCCAAACGACATCGTTTCAAAGAATATAAATAAAAATAAAAACTATTTAGTGGCCTCCCTTCTTCATTTATCCATCCATAAACCTTCACGCCGAAACCCTAACGCCGTTAAATCACAGATGGATGAAGGTTCAGTTGACTCGTAATTTAGCCTCATCGTTATCTTCATTCACATCAATTACTTCCTTCTTTCGGCGTAATACTCTTAGCTTAAGTCGGTTTAGGTTTTCCACTGTTGTTGATTCGTTGCGAGAGGGTAAAAGTATGGGGTCACAAGTGGAGGAGATTGAGTGGCCGGCGAATAAAGTTAGAGATACTTTTATTAAGTTTTTTGAAGATAGGAATCATGTTTACTGGAAATCGAGTCCCGTTGTTCCGGTTAATGATCCTACGCTTTTGTTCGCTAATGCCGGTCCGTTATTATTCGTTCTCTGATTGTTATTTATTTATATTAAACTGTTTAAGTGATTTAGATATTGGTTAGAGTTTGCTATCGGCTCGATAATTCTGTTATACATATGCAGTAGTTATATTCAATTGAATTTATATTGAGTAGGTGTATAATGTTAGTAATGTTTATAGTGGATTTTACGAAATTGTCGACTTGTTATGGTGTAGGTGTATCTTTTTTTTTTTGATAACTATGGTTTCCGACCTTTTTTGGCCGACTAATCCACGGGTTTTTTTTCGTTTTGATTTTCTTTTTGATTTTTGATTTTTTGCGGTTATGATTTTGGAGGTGGGTCGTTGTTGGTTGTAACGGTGAGATGGATTTGGTGTTGTTGTTATTTATAATCATACGAAGTCATACAAATGGTCTCCTTTAATTACTTAGTTTTTAAAGATTTAATGGTGCAAATGTTTCAAATTCTTTTTGGGTGTAAATGCTTGGAAGATGGTTCGGATTCGTAACAGCAGGATGTGAATGCTGGATGGTTTGTTTGCCTGAAACTGCAACACTTCCCATTCCCACCTTTCATAAACGAAATTGTTTGTAGTTATTTCAGTATGCATAGTCATGTTTGTACCATACTTATGGTTGTGCACAAGCCCCCTTGCACATTAAATTAAGGGGGATAAACTTTAAGTATAATAGATATATTTTTTAAAAAAATAAACAATATTTTATAATATCATTCATCTTCTCTCTCCTATTTTTCTTTCAAACCATTACCAAATCCGAATCCAATTCTAAACCCTTTTACAAACCAAACGGACCCTTAGCTTTCTTTCAATCAACCCATACCAAATCCTTAAAACAAACTGCACCTAAAGCTTATATAAACCCTTTATTTTCAGAATAAAAAATAAAATAAAATTAAACATATAAAACGTAAAACGAACGCAAATAAACTCGGAAATTAAAAAGTAAGCTTAAACAAACACCCAAGTAATGTAGCTTCTACCTAGGGGTGTTCACGGATCGGGTAATATTCACAGTAATTGGAAACCGAAACCGAAAAAAAACTAAACCGAATCCGCAACCGGACCGGATTGGTCAAAACCAAACCGAAGCAAACTAAATATTCGGTTATCAGTTTGAATATGGTTTTGGCAATGAATACTGAATTCATATAAATATATAGTTTTATATGCTTTATATGAAAAAAATCACTATTTATTTATTTTATTTTATTTTATTTTTTATTTTATAAATATTACATTATTTAAGCTTGAAAAAAATCTTTGCTAAAAATATATATAATTAAATGAAAAAATAATTAAAATTATGTAATTCCGGTTATTCGATTCGGTTTTTGGTTATAGGTTATTCGGTTCGGTTGCATCAAATTTAAATTCGGTTCGATTTGATTTTTGATTTGACCCAATTTTTTTTAACCAAACTAACTAAACCAAATAAACCGAATAACCCGATAACCGAACCCATGACACCTACCTTCTACCTCAACTTTGTATTGTATCGAAAAGAAAATCTCACATCTACAAAACAAACCATTTTATCGGGCCGGCCACATTTGGGTTGGGGCATCATCTCACAACCCAAACACCCAAACGACATCGTTTCAAAGAATATAAAAAAAACTAAAAGTATTTAGTGGCCTACCTTGTTCATTTATCCATCCTCCATAAACCTTCACGCCGAAACCCTAACGCCGTTAAATCACAGATGGATGAAGGTTCAGTTGACTCGTAATTTAGCCTCATCGTTAACTTCACTCACATCAATTAGCTCCTCCTTTCGTCGTAATACTCTTAGCTTAAGTCGGTTTAGGTTTTCTACGGTTGTTAATTCGTTGCGAGAGGAAAAAATGGGTTCGGAGGAGATTGAGTGGCCGGCGAATAAAGTTAGAGATACTTTTATTAAGTTTTTCGAAGAGAGGAATCATGTTTACTGGAAATCGAGCCCCGTCGTTCCGGTTAACGATCCTACGCTTTTGTTCGCTAATGCCGGTCCGTTATTATTCGTTCTCTGATTGTTATTTATGTATATTAAACTGTTTTAAGTGATTTAGATATTGGTTAGAGTTTGCTATCGGCTCGATAATTCTGTTATACATATGCAGTAGTTATATTCAATTGAATTTATATTGAGTAGATGTATAATGTTAGTAATGTTTATAGTGGATTTTACGAAATTGTCGAATTGTTATGGTGTAGGTGTATCTTTTTTTTTTGATAACTATGGTTTCCGACCTTTTTTGGCCGACTAATCCACGGGATTTGAACCCACCGCCACACAGACTCAAACCAGGTGAAGCCCTCCCTTTTCAGGAGGTTGGCGTGGCCACTTAAGGTTGTTTACACCTAGCAGGAATTGAACTTGAGACCTCACATATTTTAGAGTGATAATCACAAGCCCTTTTACCACTAGGCCACCCTTAAGTGGTTTGGTGTATGTGTATCTTGTTGCTAATGTTTATAGTAGAGTGTACGAACATAGAAATATTGATGTAAAATTTTGTTGTATGTATACGAATGTATTTTTTGTTACACTGTTTGGTGGTTTGAGTTTTTGGTTGCAGACGATCGAATGTTATGGAGTAGGTGTAGTGTTTATAGTAGATTATACGAAAATAGAACTAATGATGTTAGGTTTGTAGGAAACGCATTGATTGATCCTAAGATTATATTGTTAATGATGCTGTTAAGTTTTAAATAAATGGTTATATTATTGGTTGANGCAACAAAATTATTTACTTTCCACAATCTACAGTGTAGAGGAGGCAGGTCGGTCCACATGGTTGACAAGCCCCACTACCAAAGTTATTAGCGTCTCATCGCCTGCTTATATCCGCTTCTCTTGGTAAGAGTCGGTCTTTACACATGGTGAACTTGTTGGAAAACTACATCCCAAATTTGTGTTGCTTGTATGGCTATAGCAAAGTACTCCCTTAGTCCCACTGTCCCATGATGCCGCAGTTATCCTTTTCTAGCAAAATTTATAGAAAAAGTGGCTATTTTGGGTATATATCATTAGGTGTGTAAATTGATTACCTATTTGTATGAGCTTCTTATATCTGATATAAATATAGATGTATATCCATTTTTGTCATCTATCAATTTCGGTCCAATTTATTTTATTTTATTTTATTTTATTTATTTATTTATTATCATTATTATTATTATTATTATTTTGATAACCATGGTTTCCGACCTTTTTGGCCGACTAATCCACGGGATTTGAACCCACCGCCACACAGACTCAAACCAGGTGAAGCCCTCCCTTTTCAGGAGGTTGGCGTGGCCACTTAAGGTTGTTTACACCTAGCAGGAATTGAACTTGAGACCTCACATATTTTAGAGTGATAATCACAAGCCCTTTTACCACTAGGCCACCCTTAAGTGGTTTGGTGTATGTGTATCTTGTTGCTAATGTTTATAGTAGAGTGTACAAACATAGAAATATTGATGTAAAATTTTGTTGTATGTATACGAATGTATTTTTTGTTACACTGTTTGGTGGTTTGAGTTTTTGGTTGCAGACGATCGAATGTTATGGAGTAGGTGTAGTGTTTATAGTAGATTATACGAAAATAGAACTAATGATGTTAGGTTTGTAGGAAACGCATTGATTGATCCTAAGATTATATTGTTAATGATGCTGTTAAGTTTTAAATAAATGGTTATATTATTGGTTGAGATGTTTTTTTTGTTAAATGAGCATCACCTTTGATCTCAAAGGGTTGGTTTTGGATTACTTATTTTTTCTGCTTATTTTTAAGCAGAAGCAGTTTTGTGTTATTCAAACTGCTTATTTTCTGGTCAAATAATTAGATTTTGATAAGTTGGCAGGGAATTGCTTATTTCATATTGTATATATTTTTTTCTGAAATTTAATTTACGTTATACATACATATATCAATTAAAACCTTTCATAGTGGTTTTGGCTGAAAAATTTCCAACATATAATTAGCTTTTGCCTTTTCTACAAAATAAGCAAATCCAAACTTATTTGTAAGTAGTATGTAAGTACTTGTTTCTATGCAGAAGAATGAGC
>LBNU01007308.1:1796-14648 GCA_014162995.1 Artemisia annua
TATGGTAATCGACTCACCATATCTTTAATTAGTGAAGAGTTGGCTAGCCCGCGAGATTATGGTTTGCGGTAAAGGCAGTTGGAAAACCATAATTGGTAATCAGCTCACCAAAGATAATAAGTTATTTTATCTGAGAGTTGGCTAGTCCAGAAGCAAACGGCTTCTGGTAAAGACTAATCAAACCCGTTGAAAGCTGGTGATTGGCTCAAAATCACATGGTTATCGGTGTACCATGGTTCTTACTTGAACTTAAACATTCGGCTACTCCAGAAGTGATGGCTTTTGGTAAAGAGACTTAAAATCCATCAAGTTTTCATAAAATATTGCTAGGGACTAGCAATAGTTTAGTGTGGGGGATTGATGAGTGCTCAAACACTCATCATTTTTGGTCAAATCTGAAACGCAAAACATCTGAAAGCACACAAAAACACATCAAAATGATGAAAATACCCAAGGATCGTGTTTTATGTGTCTCAAATGCAAAATGTTTAAAAAACATCTGAAAGCATGCAAAAACACATCAAAATGATGAAAATACCCTGGAGTTCAAAAAACGTGGAATTTTATTATTCAAGGTCCCTGGAATATTTTAAATTATCAAAACAGGTCCTTGAATGCAAATTTGGAAAACTGGCAATTTTGGTCCCTGAACTTTGGGAAAATTACAGAAATGGTCCTTGGGGTTTTAAAAGTGCAAAAGTGGAATTTTTGGTCCTTTGGTTTTCTAAGTTGGCAAAAGTGGTCCTTGTAATACTTTGGGAATAATTTCAGTTTTAGTCCATCAAGGCTGAAAATATTACACTTTTGGTCCTTGTTAGTTACTAACCAAATGGGCCATTAAAACAAATAAACCCCAAAACCCAAAAACAAACCCAGCTAAGCCCAACCTTTTATAACCCGCCCCAAAAAGAAAAACGTATATCCCAGGCCCCACTCCCTTTTCACCCCCACGTTTCATAATAATATATAAAAACCTATACCAGTACACCCTCCCCCCTTTCTCCTCTCCCCATGAAACCACCCTAGCAAACCACCATGGTTTCTGCTTTTCCTCCTCCTCCATAGCCCCCCTCACCTACCCACCTTACAACATTTATTGCTATACTTGCTCCACTCAAATTGTTCTAAATCTGTTCTATAAGATTTTGGCGCCAAAAAGCAGTGAACGGCCAAGATTGGAAGAAGTGATCCAATGGATGCAGAAGCAAGTGGGAAAAGGTTATTAGGGTTCCTTAACCCTAATTGTCCCCTATATAAAGAAAAAGATGGAGCTGTGAGAGTTGGTTAGTATAATTTTAGTTTTAGTGTAATCGTTTAGATAATTTTCATATTTTCATTGTATTTTTCTTTCAGTATGCTTAGTTGTCATTTGTAATTCAACTTCTTTGGTTTAATTTAAGTTTTATTCAGTTTTAATCAAATTCACCTTTTTATTTAAATTTTCAATTTTTGCAAATTAATGTTATTTACCTTAGTTTATGCTTAACTATGATCCTAGTAGCTTTTAAAAGCTACTTGAAAGCTTTTTGAAGAATTGAGTTAAGTAAACTCAGAAAAAAAAAATACAAGAAAAATCACAAGAAAATCAAAAATTGAAGAAGAGAAGAAGAAGCAGTAGCAACAGTGATGATGGAACATGGTTTAGAGCTCAATGGTGAGCATTAGGTTGTGGTCTTGGTATTGGTTCTCTATTGTCTTCTAGCTTGGATGTCAAGTAACTTTTCACACTTTAATTTTGTTGAAATAATTGTTGCTTGATAATAGGTGTTCATTGTTACTGAATTCTGCTTATTTGGATCTATATTAGCTTAGTGCAATTTGAGTAGTTGAGTCTGTCTTGTAATTTTTGCATTCCCTTTGAAAATCTTTTAAATTAGTAGCTATAGGGGTGTTTGGATTAAGTTTTTAGTCTGTGTTGGTGTTGTTAGTTTGAGTTCAAGTTACTTGGTTCATTGTTCTTAAGTCATATACAGTCAAAATTGATCAAGCAATTAGTCATTTGTTCACAAAAAAGTCAAACTCCCTCTTTCTTGATCATAACAGTCCACTGTTAAGAAATTGGGTGGCACAATCTTTGAATCTAGCTTAGAATTTGTTATAGGTGCTTGATTTAGTCTCACTTAGGTAAAAGAAACATCAATAAATCAATTGTGATCAGTCTAATTTCACAAAAGTCAAAGTGCATAGAAATTTCAAAAGTCATAGCTGCACATTCAGAAAAATGGGACAGATCTGTTAGAATTCATTTCTGGGTGAAATCACAAGGTCTTTGTTGTTTTGTGATCTCTGGTTGCTTGTGAATCCAGATCAAAAAGAATTTTGGATTTTGAAAGTCATTTGACCATTCAAATTTGATTGTGAAGTTGCATGTTTGACTGAGAACTTCCCCTGCACCCAGATTTTTGCCAAAGTTTAATTGCCCTTAGTTTGTTCACTTATTGATCATTTGTTGTGTTCTTTGCTGTTTTAGATAGTATCCTAGGTAGTAATTAAGTATTTGCTTTTTGTTTCCCCTGAATTGCTTATTCAAGTGCTTATTTGAGCCTTCATTTGGCCCTTTTTGTAACTGTTGCTGCTTGTTCTTTATTTCCATCAGCTGAGTTTGTTGTTCTTGTTTTATTGATTAACTTTGATCTTGTTGTTAGTTGCTGGTGTTGTTATTACCTGTTGTTATTGTTATTTCTTGTTGTTGATTTGTTTGTTTAAGCTTTTGTGAGCTTATGGCTTATTGAGCTTATTGGTTTTTGGCTGCTACTGCTACTTTCCTTTTTGCTGTTCTTCTTTGAGTTTTTGTTGTTGTTGATGATTGATTGTTATTGTTCTTTCCTCCTTGTTGTTGTGTTTGTTGTTGTTGTTATTTTACATTAAGCCCCTTTGTGCCTATTTGTAATGAATTTCATAAGAAAAAGATTTTAACACAAAAAATTTTTGGGCCTTGAATCTGTTATGCTTATTGAATCTGAAATGAGATTTGTTGAGTGTGTTTGTTAAAATTTGTTTTCAAAGATTGCTTTGTGTGTTTTTATTAGAGTGTGTTGAAAAAGAAAAGAAAAAAAAAACATAATAAAAAATAAATTTTGCAAAAAGCCAAGGGCAGGATTCGAACCTGTGTCCCTTGGCTCACACAGACACAACACACACCACACTCCACTACCATCTTGCCCTAGGGTCTTCTCATGTTTTATTTTCCAACTTTAATTTTTATAGTAGCCTTTACCCTTTTAGCTTATTAGCTTTAGTAGCTTATTCACTGCTTATTTGAAACTGCTCTTTGTGTATTTATATTTTTCTTAGGTTTAGTTTAAGTTTAAATATTTTCCGGAAAAGTTTCAGATTTATTTCAATAGTTTTAGTATTTATTTTAATCTAATTAGTGATAAATTGTTTTTAATTCATATTAAATAGAATTTTTGTTTAATAATTAATTTTCTTTTTTCTAAAAATTTTCTGTTGTCTTTTAGTGCGTTGGCAAATTATTTGTAACCCCGTAGGACTTTTATTTCTCTCATCTCACTTTTATTTTTGTACGTTAACGTTTATTTAAACGTAAACGCACGTTTTTTTTATTTCAAACGTTTTTAGATAAATCCATCTCACGTGCTTGTTAATATAATTCTTGTGAATCGTTTTCACCTCATTCCCTTAGTTTTATAATCTCATATCTCTTTACAATCAAAATCACCCGATTACAAACACGTTTAAATACCTTTCCACACCTCGTCGGGACATAACGACCCGGGGAATTCCTATACTCCTTGGTCCATTGCATTGAGCCTTAGATAGTTTGACTTTAGTTGACCAATTCTTTGGTTGACTTTTGTTGACTGTTTCTGGGCAAATCAGTAAGGATCATCAAACTTTGTTAATCTTGTTCATTTCATGTTTTCTTGATGATCTAAGGTGTTACCAAGTGTTATATGTGTATATTTTGTTAAGTTGATAATTATATACATATTGCTTGCATGCATGGGATTTTTGAGCATATTAAATGCTAGAACATTTATGAGTATGTTTCTTGCTAGTGTGGTAAAAATGACTAATTGTGGTACTAATTTGGAAGCACAAACATTAATTGTGTTAATTTTACAAATTTAAGCAATATATATACATATATATGTATATATATATATTTCGGCCAACATAAAAATATAAAAATATTGGGGTTTTGAAAAACATAAAATTTTGGCTCAAGTGGTGAATTGGTGGAAATTTTTGGTGTAAGATTTCAATTTATTATATATTGTATTATGTTTAACTAATTACAAATAATTAGTTAAAAATACAATTTTTGGCTAAAAATACTTGTTTTAGTCGAAATATATTATTTTTAGTTGGTTAAAAATAATTTTGACTAAACTTTATATTTTGAGGATTAAACATAATTAAAAGAGTTAATTATGTTTAATTATGAAAACTATATAAAAATTAATTGGTAAAACTTGGTTTTTGGGCCAAGCGGCCCAATAGGCCCAAAATATGGACTGTGAACAGTAGCACCGAGCCCATGGGGTATTTTTCCAACTTTGACTTTTTGACCAAAAATTATTATCGGACGTGTAGAAATTAATTTCGATATATAACGACATATTAAACGTAACTAAAACCGTACAAAGTGGTTTTGGGCTAATATTGGGTTAACGGGCCCAATAGTGAAATTTAAGCCCAATAAATGTTTCGGATGACGAAAACGAGTTTTCACATATATTTGGACATACGGTGATTATTTTTATGACGTAAAACGGATTTAAAACGATAACTATATATATAACGAATAATATAGTTTTTACGTACTAAACTCTACGTACAAGAGACTAGTAAATAAATTGAGAATTTGCAACACTTGAGAAAATGGAAACGTTTGACAAACGAACGGGTCATGCCCAAATTTCTAAAAATATTAACACTTAGAGTATTTTACAAAATACTTACTTTTATATATACTTTTCTAAATTTCAAGTATATATATATATATATATATATATATATATATATATATATATATATATATATATATATATATATATATATATATATATATATATATATATATATATATTATAAGGACTTAATATTTAATTATATTATAAATAATAAAGTATATTTATAATATAATATTCCTTCACAAATGTAAAGTTATAAATATTTCTCAAGTATATTTAATTAATTATAAACTAAATTAATTAAATATTTTAACACTACTATCATTCTATTTAATATATATATAAGCAATATATATATATATTACTACGTACTAAGACGATGAAAGCAATAAACGGATGTTCCGTTACACATATTCACACCATTCACCATCGCCACAAGCCATTGAGACGAGTTATTCTAATGAATTACTTTTGAAACTTACGTACCACACAACAAGCAAGAAATACACAAGCACATGGTAACACTTAACGTAAAAACATTTTTAAAAGAGTCGAACACTTAACACATGAGCGTTGTACTAAGACATACCATACTTACCTAGGTCGCGTGTCTGAGCGGTTGTACTAATTTCTATTTGACTAGCGGATTGCTATCTCTTGAGGTGAGTTTATAGCCCCATTTTCTTATAAGTACTGTTTTATAAACCTTGGGGTGAGAAACATGCAAAACTGTTTTCATGGACCGAAAACCGAACTTGTTCTTAATACACTAGTATGCGGAAACCTAAGTTTGCTTGAATCCCATTTGCCCATTATCAACACCGTCAATTCCTGCTGGGAAACGCGTATGTTATAAATAGATCTAATGAGGGTGACTCCTCCGTTCGGTTGGCCGTACTGTGGTCAAGGCCCGAACGTATACCATGATGACCTTTCGCCGAGTGACTGGGGATTATCACTCGCGGGCAATTTATTATATTTAATGCCTTTGGCATTCTTGTCTAGTTCGGTGGTTGAGCTTAGTGTTGCATACAGGTTTAGTGTATACTTGCTGATTATTGCTATGGTCCATATGTGCTATTTAATTTAAACCTATAGACTCACCTGCGTTAGCTGACTTTTAGCATGTTTTTCAGGTGCTTAAAGTATGATTATGTTGATGGCAGTGCATGGCGAGGTCATAAGAATCTTAAGTGTTTTTACACAAGCGTTACTCTGAAAACAATGGGACAGTCGTGTAACTGGGACTTATTTTATAAAACTTGAACTTATGTATTACATTTGACTTTAAATTATGTAATATAATTTAACGAATTTCTACTCCGTTCTCTTTATCTTGTGTTGTGATTCCTAATTCGTAGCACCCCAAATGCTTGTATGCTTCCGCGAATCTATATTTTTGGGGGTGTTACAAAATCTTAATCCTTAGCATTTAGTAACTCTATAATCTTTTGATAAATAACACTTTTGGATAATCAGTTTAGTTGATGTTTAAAGTGCTCTTGCGGTGCCACAAGATGATGAAGAAGAAGGGAAGGAAAAAGAAGAAAACGTTGATCATGGTGATGAAGATGGTGGTATAATTCATGTCACGAGGTCGAATAACTTTTGGGTATTTGTGGTTTTGTGCATTCAAAGAGAACAATCCCTGGTTGCTTTGATAGTACTGGATGTTGTTGTGTTTGGGTTGTGTTAGACTGTTATAATTTGCAGTGTTTGTTTATTTGTGTTACATTATTGGTTAAAAAAAATCCACAAGTTAAGTAAACTAAAGGTCCCTCTAAATAACACAAATTTCCTTTACCAATGTACTAAAACAATGACAGAGAAAACTACTCGTCAAAGGGGTCTTCTATTCTACAAAAGGTGAAGATCGGTGGGATCACCCTGGTCCCATGCATCCTAAGGATGCCAACGGGACCCTCCCCCAAGGACCCGACCCCAGACAATGAGCACATGTCCCAGTAACTGTACTTATCAGGAGGTGGGCTATGAACCTGGCCATTTTCTACAAGAGGCCCCTCGCTGACCAGTCAATCTGAGCATTTGCGGTGGGGGGATAGTATCAAATGGCCTTTAGTGCCAAGGAAGAGGTTTGAACCCGGGTCTATTGACTCGGGCCCAAACACCCTTACCATTGGACTAAAGCTCCAAATGATCAAAGGGGTCTTCTATTGACAACTAAAATTGGTAAATGTTATTTACATATTTCCGACCCCAACCATGTCACCAAAAGTCATTACGTTGTAGCTGGACAAACGCAACACAGATACACGATAAGTCTACAAGGTTACAAGTATATTTTAACGTGATTTGAAGGACAGAAAAGGTGCATTACTCATTTTGCAGGCAAGACATTCACTATGAGATCCAACTATTCAGGCTCTTTATTTTCACAAAATTTACATTATTGAAAATAACCTATTTATTTTTTAATACATAAAAATACAATATTGAAAAATTTTAAATAAAAACCCGTGTGTGCACGGGCATTATAACTATAAGAGATATATAGTAAATAATCCCATGGCGACAAGTGTGTTTGTACTTTGTATTAACCTCGTTAAGTATGTTTGGCCTAAAACCGATGTTTTTTGTGATACTTTATTAGTGTTATCATTTTATTTAATATTCACTGCATCTTACAAAAAGTGTTTATATTGCTATTTATTAATGTACTAAAAAAGTGTCTAGTTTTTAATATAAGAATATTAGTTATTACTATTTTTTTTAGTTTTTCATTTTTAATCAATACTCACATAGTAACATTATTTGCCCAATTTTAATTTCTGTAATAAGTAATAATGAAGGTAATATGACATTATATCAATCAAAATTTGCAGTTAATTATGCATCGTGTGTTAAAAGCTTATATAAAAGATTTATATTAATGGGATGAGATCAAATAAAATAACATATACCTGTAAGAAATGTAAAATGATCTGATTTATGGTGGTTTGGTGTTTGTTTGTTGCTGCTAGTATATTTTCTATGTGCAGGTCTGATAAAGGCAGTGTGCTTAGTTCATTGTTACCTAATGTTTGGCTTGAAGTATGCTATTTGTCATTGTTGGCTCTTATGGAAGAGAAGCTCGATGTTATTGGTTTTTCAAGTTTATAATGGAAGTTGCACTCTTTTTGTCCTTTCTCAAGTTTTCCCATTATGGGTTTTTCTTGGTGAAAGATTTTTAAGGAGGCAATTCCAGCATTTTGAGGGATTAGTATTTCTTTTTCTTGGTGTTGATGGAAGCTATTGAAGATACTCTAGTCTGGATGTGGTTTGAAGTTGCTGAATTGTTGCTGTTATAGTTGAATTGTGGCTTCTGGATGGGCATTCTTTATATTGTTGGATGGCATAGTGATAGTCATGTATTGTATTCTCATAAATTAATTTTGGCATCCTAGCTTACTATTTATTATCAATATATGGTGATGTTTGGAGGTGCATTGGTTGGTCCCTTTGCACTGGCCCATGTATTCAGAGTATATTGATGATAATAGTTTAAGCAATCTTTACTGCCTTGACTGATTTTTGGGATTTAATGTATCTTGAGTCTGTTTGTAATGTTTAGATTTGTTATTGTATTTGGCTTTGAGCTGGGGAATTATCCTATGCCTTGTTTTGTGGTGCAAAGTGTGAGATTAACACTTTGTATCTTTATCTTGTAATGCCTTTGGCATCCATTTATTTAATAAATTTACCTTTAAGTAAAAAAAAAAAAAAAAAAAATGTAAAATGATATGAAAAAAATATAAACTTTTTGAAAATTTCTCCCAAAGAAAGATAATGTTGATATATAAAAAAGGGCCTTACTGGAAAGGGGGGACAAACCACTTAATTAAAAATTGTGAAGAAAGTTTTCTTAACTTTGAGTTTATATACGTATTTTTATAATGCATAAAAAATTAAACTTTTAATGCAGAAGAAAAACATAAAAAAAATGCAAAAATATTTTTGATGCATAAAATTTTAAACTTGTTATATTCTGATGTACAATCAAATTTAACATATATATTAAAGAAAAATTGGATGTAGAAACAAATATTAATGTACAAAAATGTCTATATAAACGTTTTTTATGATTTTTTTTCATTAACAAAAAAAATGTTCTTCTATAACTTTTTTATACACCAACGTCTCGTATATCGTGGGACTGTTGTGAATTTTTGAAGAGTTTTTAAAGTTTTTTAGGGCTGTAAACGAACCGGACGAACACGAACGAAGTCTTGTTCATGTTCGTTCATTTAATTTTAACCGGACAAATAAACGAACACGAACGCTTAAACGGACGAATTTTCTTGTTCATGTTCGTTTATTAAGAAAATGAGTTGTTCATGTTCGTTTATGTTCGTTCATTAAGTCACTAAACGAACGCTAAACGGACATAAACGATTGAATATAAATGAACATAGACAAACAAACACAAACTTTATTAAATTGTGCATCTAATGTTGTATTGTAAGTGTTGTTATACAATTCAAATATATGATATACTTACATAAATAAATAAATGAACATAAACAAACGTTAACGAACGCATAATCGGACGTTCACGAACATAAATAAACGGACGTGACTTTGTTCATGTTCGTTCATTTAACTAAATGATCGCAAAATATTGTTCATGTTCGTTCATTTAATAAATAAACGAACATAAACGAACTTTTTACCGAACGGTTCATGAAATGTTCACTGAACGTTCAGTTCGTTTACAGCCCTAAAGTTTTTAATTATTTATTTATTATTTTTTTACGTTTTTCATAAATACTTGTTTTTTTTTTTTCTTTTTTTTTCTTTTATTTAACTTTACCAAAGCAAATCCATATACAGTAAACATGTAATTTATAAAAAAGTTTACTTTCTAAACCTACTCGTGTAAAACAAAATACGACTAAATCAGACATAATTCTTTCTTATAATTATACCATCTTGATTTTTATAACAAAATCAACACATCATATAGTTGTAACTTTTTAAATAGAAATACCCACTTAACAAATTTTAAAATATAAAATCCACTTAACGTAGAGTACACAAGTACACAACTCTACATCCACTTGCAGGCTAACAGCAACCAAGTTCCAACTTTTCTTCATATTATATTCACGGATGGATATACATCAAAACAATAAAAACAATATTTGGAATAGGAAATAATTAAATAAAAATATATCAAATTAATTAATAATTACTAATAAGATATGATAAATGATGCTTGTTCTCAAAGCAATATAATCGACGCCTTCCTTTTTTTTTTATATTAACAAAAAAAAAAAAAAAAAAAAAACAAAAAAAAAGTTCCTAAGAAAGAAGTCATGGAAAAGTGGATGTATTTTGACATTTCAACCCCCTACAATAATTCTAAAAAATTATTTACTCACCAATTTATTATTTATTACTATATTAATACTCGTAGTCATTCATTTTCTTATTAATTAATTTCCCAAACCCTAGAAATTGCATTCCTCTTTATAAATTAATCTTCACATTAATTTCCTGCACATTTTTTTCCCTCATGATGTAATCTTGTAAGTAATCTTTTATTTTTTTTCTTTTTAATTTTACTTTCCAGTAAATGTTAAAAAAAAATCATAATGTTCTCGAATATATCCGCCCTCGTCCATTTGTTTACTGTAATATTTTTCCTTTTTAGACCTTTTATTTAACTGTTAGCTGAATTTTTGATCTTGTAGGGTTTATTTAGGGTTTAATATAATGGATTTTTTTATATATTGAGTGATTTGTTGCCCTTTTTTCCCAAAAAGAATTTATAACAAATGAACGGATCTGAGTCCGGGGCGTATGTTTGAGTTTGACACAGGTGCCACACTCCCAGTCCAGAGGGGACGGGGACGGGGAACGGCACCTGCCGTCCACCGGGTGTACACGCCTGTTTACAGGAACGTAACACTCAGGCGGGTACAGTGTTGCTAGTTGATGGTAATGTCCTAGCAGCACTACTGGTAATAGGTAGTGCTGAATTATTGCTTTCAGCATGGGTTAAGTATAAATGAGGGGGGTGGGAGTGGGGGTGAGCCGGTGATGAAAAGAGGGGGTAGCCAGAGGGAAACGTATGCACCTGACGGGACGATGTCGCCTCCGCTGATAAGGAGTGTGAAGGTGGACAGCCTGTTAATGTTTATGTGGGGGCTGCGGTGGCGTGGTGAATGGAGGGTATGGAAGGTGGAGCATCAGCTAGCAGATGCCGCAGACGGCTGCGCGGCCTTTAATTGCGGCGCCCGGTTAGCTTCTATTACGATGGAGGATGGGTTTGGAAGAAGGTTAGAGGAGGGTCCGGGTTGGCTAATAAGAAGCGAAAATAAGGGAATCTTTTGGTATGATGAGTCTTCTCCCTTTTATTCGGATGCGCGGCTAATTTCCTAGGTGCCTCCAACATGATCTATCTGTCTGCGTCGGTTTAGGTCTTATGTGAGATTTCGTAAATGTGTTTAGTTTCGCTGTACATACGTTTTTTAGCGGCTGCGACTTTTGTGCAAATCCGCAAAAACCTCTGATTCATCACGGCACTCAAAGAATGACTGCCCTAACTTATTACTGTACCCTTCGAACTACCGCACCTATACACGACAGGAGAAGAGTGTCAAGTTGTAACTTTTAACAGTTTTAGTGGTTTATGGATCATTTTTATTGGCGACGAATCACCTCCTTTCGTTTGTATATCGTATCAGCAACTCGGCATATCATGAGACGAACACCCATAACAACGTGTTAGACCATTTACGCTAAGTTGACATTGCACAGGCTGGAACATCTGGACCTTTTTCCGAGTGTTGTGCGCATTCTTCGATGACATTAAAGGTTGCACATTTTGCGCTGGCATCACTATAAAGTCGGCTACACTCACTAAACTGTCTATGGCCATACAGACAGATATTTTGTGGTTACACAACTTTGACCACCTTGAAACGCGCTATGCTCATGTTTCTCCCATGGTAACTCTGGGTGCGTTTGACCTGCCATCGAACACACTGATTTAGTTATGAATTTCGCACGGTAACATGGACTGTTCTGAACTCGTTTGTCAATTTACAGGATCCATCATTACTTGGTCCTGCCCTAGTTGTGCCTACACATCAATCATCATAGCTGGAATGGAACTGTTTTTCTTTATGTTAACGACTTTTTTTGTGCACTGCATGCTCGGTGGGCTACTCAGGCTCTGCATTATTCTTTCAACTTTGACTTCGTACGGTCTTCCTGGACCCCCCATTTTCTCGTTTGAATTTTACTCTCTGAATACTCAACTGATTCATCTGGCTGTAGTGCTAGATTCCCATGTCATAGTATACAACGGACTCACTTGCCACGTTGCGCGCCATGATACAACTGATACGGAATACGGTATGCTGCTCGTACCTCGAAACTCAAGGATCTGGTGCCGATGGAGCGTTAGTGTCACCTGGCTGTATGCCACCATATTATTGATCAGATCATGGCTCGCACTAAAAAAAAATCAGGTCTCTGCTGTTTGTACCACCTTCATACTTCTTGGTTCCTCGAGCTCACCGTCGCTACTGAACTTCCAAAACAGTGCACTCTACCTCTGCAAACTCTGTGGTTTGTTTACTCGCCACTGTCCATCTGGTTGGGTTTATACACTTTTGGTTCGCTGTTGCTCCTTGGCTTAGCTTCAGAGTAAATTTCTGGTCGTGAGATCATGTCGCATTAACCTCGCGATATCTCTTATGAATATGCAGGCACGATCAATCAAGACCCTAAGCTGCCAAGCATACGTCACTATATTCAGACAGCCGCCGCAAGTTACCTTCGCTCACATCCATGGCACACCCAACACGATCGCTCTATTACCATCATGTAAAGTCTTGGCATGTTGTAGGATCAAGGAGAGGAGTTTGCGTTTTCACTCCACATTCATCGTGGTGCAGCCATGAGAGAGGTTACTTTCATACACTATCTTTAATATCTCTGCTTTTAATTAGATACCTCAAAA
>LBNU01007309.1:0-14360 GCA_014162995.1 Artemisia annua
GGCCTAATAGGCTAAGGATGTGACCCCTCCCCCTCCTTTTGGCTAGATAGCAAATTGTGGTGTATATATTTCGATTTTGTCGACGTAAATGGCAGTGCCGACCTTGAAGGGCATTGTTATATTGATGAAGATTCCGCTGTTATATGATATTATCGATTGTGGTTAAACGTTTGCCGTGTTCCATGGAGCTTAGCATCATCACAATGTTATGGACTGGCACCAGGGATGCCTCTCTATACATTGGTTTTATCTTGATTACCCGAATATTAGGCATATGTTGCTCATTATCTTATCGATTAAACCCGTTGTGTCTCAACTTTATATTTAGAAACCTATGGATTACACTCAACCTAATGTGTTGACTTTTTTAAGCATGTATTTTTCAGGTAATAATGTTTAAGCTTTGGCATGATGATAATTTGGGCGTAGGAGAGTGGGCTTAAGGCTGGAGGGGCGTTTTCTGTCACGGCAGCTTAACTACTTACTAACGCCCCCTACTTTTCATGTCATTCGTAAAACCTTTTGGTCTTTTACATTTCCGCTGCTATATTTGTTTATTTTTCCGCTCAAATCCTATTTACTTTTCGCTGCAACTTTAACTAAAGAGACTTTTACTCTAAAACGTTTGTAAATCTATGATATGTTTTGGTCACATTTCAAACGTCCCGAGTTGTGGTCGTTTACTATAAATGTGCCTGGTTTCTATTTTCGTAATACCCCCAGCACGATAGCTGCCATATTTGAGTTGGGGGTGTTACAGTAGTCTTCATATCTGAGGATTCTTCAAGACTTGAGATGGTTACGGCGTAAACTATGAAATGTGTTACGCCGTAACTGTTGATTCGTGTTGACTTTGCTCTTCATAGTAGAAATCCTTGCTACGGTGTGGTTCGTTGTAAACCAAGTTTATATTTATATTTCCGAAGAAACACAAGTGATGTATGTATTTCCCGGGTCGTTATGTCCCAACGAAGGAATGACGGCGATAGAGTCGGCTTGTGACGCGTGATTGTGAAGTGAATGGAGATTAGAGATAATTTGGTTTTTGATTACAGTACTAAAAGTATTTAAAACGCAATTTAAAGTAAAAAGAAACAATAAAACGATGCAAAGGAAACAAACAAATAAAACAAGCATTGGATAAAATAACTAAAGAAAACGAGATTTAAAACGCGAAAAGAAATTAAAACGGGAAATGAATTTAAAAACAATATGTTTGCTAAGTGACGTGAATAAGTTCATCAAGTGTGGATTAAGGATAGTGACGAATTATTTTCCTTACACAAGATTAATTGTTTTGCAAATAATCCTTTGAAAAGATAATAATTACTAGACATGTGATTTGATTATTTTCCGGCTTTTATCCTTCGAATAATAGAATCACATGTCTAAATAATTAATACAATTATTAATCACAATCCTCTTTTATATCCACACTTAATTCACAAATTTCATCACTAAGCAAACAAAAAGAAACTACTCACTACTCATTGATAAAATAAAGTTACTCGATAAAATAAACATACTTGATAAACCAAAATAAAATTCGGCAGAGTTTCGTTTAGATTTAATAACGTAAAGAACCTTACTCGATAAACGATAAGGTTGAACCAGCCTAACTCGGCAAACAAGACACTTACTTGATACAAATGACCTTACTCGATAAAAAGAACACTTACTCGATAAAAAGAACAAATACTCGATAAAAGGAACACTTACTCGATAAAAAGAACAAATACTCGATAAAAAGAACAAATACTCAATAAAAGCATAGCTTACTCGATAAACCTAGAATTTAGGAACCCTTACTCGATAAAATCATTACTTACTCGATAAAAACACTTTCTTACTCGATAAAACCGTAAACAAAACTCTAATTTGATCCAAAATAACGCCTTAAACAAGCGTATTTCACCAAATTTTAACACTAAACAAGCTAATATGACCTTAAACGATAAATCCCACCAATAAAAACAAGATTCTAACAAGCAAAAATTAAAGATTTTTAGAGAGAGAAAATTCTAGAGAGAGAAAGCTTTAAAGAAAACACTTAACTTCATTAAAAATAAACTTACACTACTCCTAACACTAAGAGGACCAACCCTCAACAACCCCTAAACTAACTTTAAAACTAACCAACCTTCCAAATGAGGCTTACATGTTCTATTTATAGGCTAGGGGCTAGGGCTTCTCTAAACTTTTACATTGTTGCATATTTAGCCCCTAGACCTTTACAAAACATGAAAATCTTACTTAAAACATATTAAAATGCAACAAATACAACTCAAGACTAAACGTAGCGGTCTTGTAACTTGGAGGATTTGAGTTGAATTTTCTTCCAACGTTCTTCAAAGGACCAAAATTGACAACTTGCTGAAACTTGGAGGACCATTAATGTAAAGGTCTTTATACTTCAACTAAGAGTCTCTTTTGTTATTTTTTGAATCTCTAAGGATTTGAATTGTTATTTTGGGCTTTTCTTGAATAAATTTCTTCCTCGGCTTCGGCTTTTGACACTTTTCCAAATCTCGTGCTCGTTTTAGGCTTTTTGGTTGATTTTGTTGCTTTTTATTAGATATCCTTCCCTACACGATCACAAACACAAAAACACAATATCTTTGGCATTTATCGTTAGTTTTTGGTCATTTTGGTCCCTAAACTAAGGTCAAAAGTATGTGTAAAATAACACATACCAAAATCCCCCAGACTAAGGTATTGCATGTCCTCACGCAATGTGATCAATTCACGCTTTTGAGATAAATAATTTCGACGCTCTTTCTACTAACTTTGGAAAGTAGCAAAACATTCGAAAGAGATTATATTTTCTTGTTTTTTCCACTACTTTATTCATGTGACGGTTTGTTGAACTTTCATTATCTTTCGATAATTTTTAGGGTCATGGAGTAGGAAACACGACTCAGGGAGAAGTGACCATACGGATAAAGTTCATCATCCTTGATTTTTCACTAGTCCTAAACTAAGCGTAAAAACGAAATCACAGTCTAAATACAAGCTAGATGCTAACGCTACTCATAAAAGTTACTTGTGAAACCCCTTGTTCCCATTTTCCTATTGAATTGGTTTCTACTTATTTTATTTTTGTGAGAGAAATGAATTTCTTCATAAACATCTCGATTTCGTAATTGTTAATCCGATAAAGATACTAAATTAGGTCGCTAAGTAGTTAGTTTCCTTCTCTTGAGAACCGCTGCTTCGAAAATGAGGTCCACATCAAGGTTTTTATTACATTGACTTTACTACAACTCATATTGACGATTTTAGAACTTTCACATACTCATAGACTTTAGTTGTGGAGTACCTTCACGTGCACATCATGCGCCCGGTCTAGGACCGTCCACATGCACATCACGTGCCAACAACTTTTGTCTTAACATTTAAGCACTCATTCTTGAATCACAACATGATCCTTTTTTTTCATCATACTTTTTTCATTAACTTTTTCATCACTCTTTCACTATAACATTCTTTCTTTGGTAACTTTTAGACAACGAACATTCACGGTTTAAGTCCAAGACCTACCGCCTTTAGAAGCAGGATCCAAGGTCCGATCTCAATCCGAAGTCTTAAAGTACTTTAGCATTACATTGACTTATTACGGGACCTTGATGTGTACCCAATTTTCAAATCAAGGATTCTTTTAAGAAGATCAAGAACTAGTCATCGGCAAAACCTAATAACTTTAATTATTTTAGCACATAATATGGGGTGAACAATTTTGTGGGAGCAAAAAGCCACAAGTACCTTCGATGAGCTCTAAAGAGAACCAACTACTCCACGCTTAGCATCTAACTTCTAAATAAACTCTATCAATTCTCGTTCTCCGCATTTTGAAAATCTCAAATAATGAGATCCGCGAATGCTTAGCCATATGATCAAGCCACGCAATTTAAGTCAAGTACGGGAACTTGCAAACTCTTAAAAAGAATTCGCGTTTTCTAGCTCCTAGTGTACATGACAAGCATAAGCTTATAGATCATATTTAGGTTAAGGAAACAAGCTAGGGCTCAACACGCCCGGTCAAGTCAAAAGTTTATTCCTACTCTACCCAGCGGGAAAGTCAACAAGGTGTCAAAACTTATTATATTTTTGCACAACTTTTCTCAATTTTCTCATTTTTTTGTACTTTTTCATGACTATTTTCAACATTTTTTTTTTCAATTTTTTCAAATTTTTTTCAATTTTTTAGGAAAAACGGGGTTGCGTAAGTAAACAACTAAGGTGAAACATGCAAGGTCAATCGAATCGAAGATTCACCCCCCCCCCCAGACTAAAGGTAAACATTGTCCTCAATGTTTTAAAGGTAATGGTAATCTTAACATAAATCTAGGGCCGTTTATTAATTATGCCAAAGATAATGTTACCGATAAGATTTTGGATATACGATTTCCGATCAAGCATCGATGAATGAGATTCGAGTGGAGATGAGATGAAACAACGAGCACGAGAGTCATCATAAATCGAGGAAATCCTGCACATACACAACCAACCACGAAAAACACAAGAATGGAAGAGGTAGCCCTCCTCACGTTACTTATTAGAAAATAAAAATAAAAAGATAGATGGATAAGCATTGGGTGCCTCCCACGAAGCGCTTATTTTTTATCGAGTCGTATAGCTTAGACTTGCCCCGAATTTACTTAATCTTGGGGGAGCAAATGGAACGGGCACTCCAACGGACACTCCAATGGACACCCGGCATGAAGAACGGAGATGCCGGGGTCAAAAAAGGTATCTTCACTCTCGGTGGAGTGGAAAGATGGAAAGCTGATGGGATAAATGGAAAATGGGTGAAACACACGGATGGTGAAAGCATAAACATCATCAGAAACGCGGTTGGGTTGGGTGGTCAAAATGTCAAGTACGGGATCATCATGATCATAAGACTCGTCCACCACTCCATCAATTACTTCATTCACATCAACTCAAAATCTACATCCGGTGGTTTCGTGGGTGGACGAGAAAATGGAAAATCGAAGAGAAATGTGTCGGCATCGGCAAGTAAATCATCATCATTTATTTCTACACGAAGCACATTTCTTCGGAGGCCATTCTCGTCATTCTCAATACCCGGTGGTATCTAGTCATCCGAAGCAAGAAGAGGATCACGTGACGGATTATCAGAAATAAGTTCGGAGTCGATCTTAAAGCGAAAACGCTCATAATCTGGAAGAGAGATATCAGCATGAATAGTGGGACTGTGATGAGACAAAAAATGTTACGTTTTTAGGGGTCGGTTTGAGTCCTAATTCGTATGTTTTTGGTTTGGATTTCATCCAAATTCGTTTCTTTTCTCATTTTAGGTACTTTTGAAGGGAAAATCACAAAAGAAGCATTTTCGGGCGTTTTCGGAGTGAAAAAGTGCGGAAAACAACAAAAACTCAAAAGACCCTAAAGATCACAGAAGGTGACGCCGTCACACTCTACAAGGTGACGCCGTCAGGTACAAGTGAAGTCCAGAAGTGGAAAAAAGACTCATGACGGGCCAGAGAGTTTGTAGTGCAAAATGGTGACGCCGTCAACTAAGGCCGTCAGATCTGGAACAAGGAAACATGACCACGTCAAGGAAGGCCGTCAGGAAACCCTAATCGCCGAGCTGACGACATCACCTATTGGGCTGACGCCGTCAGCCCGCGTTTTCTATATATGTAGAACGTTTTTTATTTATTTGAGACGAACTTTAGAGGAATTTTGGAGTGGAGAACTTTAGGGTTAAACCCTAATACGTGCATTACAGACCTTAGAGGGTATCCTAACCCCTCTAACTTGCATGTTTAATCCAAGATAAGTCTTTATTCATACAATATGTCTATGTGTTGTGTGATATATGCTTGTGCTTGTCTTTCTTTCAACATGCTAGGCTAATTTACTTTGTGTTTGCTTAGATCTAATGAAACCTAACTATTGATTATCATGTGATGTGTATGTTGTGATTGTGTTTGGGTGAATGTTTCATCTACGTTAGACTAGAGAAAACTGGCTAATCTCCTATACGGTAACAAGCTTGAACGTCTTTAGAAACGTGAATCGTATGTACTTTATCGATTTTAAGGTAGTATTTCATGCATAGGTTGCTATCGGTGAGCTCATGATAGGATGCTTGACGTATCGTCATAGAGTGAGGTAGGAATTTATAGAGTTAGGGAATTGAACGCACTCCATACGACTTGTTAGGAATACACCCGTCATCCATGCAAACTCAACATACTAATTACATGGTAAAAGATAGTTAGGGAGTAATGAAATCTAAGTAAACACTACTCTCCCACCATTGTTTGTCTCAAAACCAAAAAAATATAAAAATATAAGTAGATTAAAAGTAGATAACTTGGGTTAGTTGACTAGCAACTAATTCCGCCCTATCCTCCAAAACCAGAGATTTTACTACTTTCATAAAATATAAAAATACAAAAAGAATCTTCCTCCACCCTTAGACCTAGATTAGAGTAGCCTTTAGCCTAACGAACACTATTCCCTGCGAGAGAACGATCAATCCCCCGGTACTTGCCACTACACTATACTACATCGGTCAGGTACACTGCCTGGTGGGGATTGAAAGCTNTTGCCACTACTCGTCTCTTCAAATCGAAAAGTTTCAAGCTCGGGAACAAAGTCACTGTCCATTACGGGGATAGGAGAAGAAGTCGGAGGATTATTCAATGCCTCGATTTTAGAAATGAGAAGATAAACGTTAGATAATTTCTCACGAAGAGCTTCATCTTGGATTTCATTGTCATCATTCTCTTCTTCTAAGCTGACGAGCTCAGAAGGTACTTCTTCCACATATTCGATGTCTCCACAAGATAAAGAATCATCATCGTCGGAATCGGAGAACGTCTCATCATGATTATTTGTTGACTCATCAATAACTTCACTGCTCTTCGGAGGGAGGGAAGATAATGGTTCTTCGTTTAATAATTCTTCAAGGAAACGAATATCTCCCTCCGAATCAAAAGTAGAGACATCAGCCAACGTCGAATCGGAATTATTATGAGCAAGAGAAGTATCGACCTCTTCCAAAACGGAGTCACTTTCCTCAACCGGTGTGAGGGAATGATGGGAAGAGTCAGGGAGGATAGGTTCAGAAGACTGAGTGGGATTGCCACTCCAATAGTCATTGATGTGATGTTTACAATATAAAGCTCTTATAATCTGCGCCTGCTCCTCAAATAACAATTCTTCCATGCTTTTCGTTCCATCATCTTTGACGGTTGTGGTAAAAAAATGGTGAAGAATTATAATAGGAATTAAACATGAGAGCGAGAAAAAGATAGAATTATACAGCTTAGAGGGTTAAAGAAGAAGAAATAAATGTAAAAGAGGACAAGAAGAATATTTTTGGATTTTCTTTTGTGACATAAAAACAAATCAAGCTAAAAGTGAAAATCAAATATGACAAAGAAAATATTTGAGTTTTATATTTTTGAGAAACTTAAAATTACAATATTTTGGTTTTTATATATTTTGTATTTTTTTGGTTTTTTAAATTTTTGAGAATATTTACAAAAAACGATAACTTCTCGGGAGAAGGGTCTTCAAATCACAAATACAACGATACGAAGTCGATACTCTCGTTTCAAACCCTCCCCGACAACGGCGCCAAAAACTGGTTCGTTGTAAACCAAGTTTATATTTATATTTCCGAAGAAACACAAGTGAAGTATGTATTTCCCGGGTCGTTATGTCCAAACGAAGGAATGACGGCGATAGAGTCGGCTTGTGATGCGTGATTGTGAAGTGAATGGAGATTAGAGATAATTTGGTTTTTGATTACACTACTAAAAGGATTTAAAACGCAATTAAAGTAAAAAGAAACAATAAAACGATGCAAAGGAAACAAACAAATAAAACAAGCATTGGATAAAATAACTAAAGAAAACGAGATTTAAAACGCGAAAAGAAATTAAAACGGGAAATGAATTTAAAAACAATATGTTTGCTAAGTGACGTGAATAAGTTCATCAAGTGTGGATTAAGGATGGTGACGAATTATTTTCCTTACACAAGATTAATTGTTTTGCAAATAATCCTTTGAAAAGATAATAATTACTAGACATGTGATTTGATTATTTTCCGGCTTTTATCCTTCGAATAATAAAATCACATGTCTGAATAATTAGTACAATTATTAATCACAATCCTCTTTTATATCCACACTTAATTCACAAATTTCATCACTAAGCAAACAAAAAGAAACTACTCACTACTCATTGATAAAATAAAGTTACTCGATAAAATAAACATACTTGATAAACCAAAATAAAATTCGGCAGAGTTTCGTTTAGATTTAATAACGTAAAGAACCTTACTCGATAAACGATAAGGTTGAACCAGCCTAACTTGGCAAACAAGATACTTACTTGATACAAATGACCTTACTCGATAAAAAGAACACTTACTCGATAAAAAGAACAAATACTCGATAAAAAGAACACTTACTCGATAAAAAGAACAAATACTCGATAAAAGGAACACTTACTCGATAAAAAGAACAAATACTCGATAAAAAGAACAAATACTCGATAAAAGCATAGCTTACTCGGTAACCCTAGAATTTAGGAACCCTTACTCGATAAAATCATTACTTACTCGATAAAAACACTTTCTTACTCGATAAAACCGTAAACAAAACTCTAATTTGATCCAAAATAACGCCTTAAACAAGCGTATTTCACCAAACTTTAACACTAAACAAGCTAATATGACCTTAAACGATAAATCCCACCAATAAAACAAGATTCTAACAAGCAAAAATTAAAGATTTTTAGAGAGAGAAAATTCTAGAGAGAGAAAGCTTTAAAGAAAACACATAACTTCATTAAAAATAAACTTACACTACTCCTAACACTAAGAGGACCAACCCTCAACAACCCCTAGACTAACCCTAAAACTAACCAACCTTCCAAATAAGGCTTACATGTTCTATTTATAGGCTAGGGGCTAGGGCTTCTCTAAACTTTTACATTGTTGCATATTTAGCCCCTAGACCTTTACAAAACATGAAAATCTTACTTAAAACATATTAAAATGCAACGAATACAACTCAAGACTAAACGTAACGGTCTTGTAACTTGGAGGATTTGAGTTGACTTTTCTTCCAACGTTCTTTAAAGGACCAAAATTGACAACTTGCTGAAACTTGGAGGACCATTATTGTAAAGGTCTTTATACTTCAACTAAGAGTCTCTTTTGTTATTCTTTAAATCTCTAAGGATTTGAATTGTCATTTTGGGCTTTTCTTGAATAAATTTCTTTCTTGGCTTCGGCTTTTGACACTTTTCCAAATCTCGTGCTCGTTTTAGGCTTTTTGGTTGATTTTGTTGCTTTTTATGAGATATCATTCCCTGCACGATCACAAACACAAAAACACAATATCTTTGGCATTTATCGTTAGTTTTTGGTCATTTTGGTCCCTAAACTAAGGTCAAAAGTATGTGTAAAATAACACATACCACGGTGTAGTTGAGAGATTGAGTTACGCCGTAGCTTTTTCCAGCATACTTGGATTTGTCTATCTTTTGCATGTACTTTCCAATTACCTCGTCTCTTTAGCTCCTATGCTCACTCGTAACCTGAATACAAAATATAAAGAGATAATAGCATATATTCACATTATTAACAATATAAATGAGTATAATAGGGGGAAATTGACACTTAAATATCAGGGTAATTTGATGTTATCAAATAGATTGCTCATTTAACATAGTTCTACTCATTTCTTGTAAAGACCTATTTTTCCTTCTACTACCCCATTTGATTGAGGAGTACGTGGAGCGGAAAAGTTGTGAGATATTCCATTTAAATCACAATATTTTCCGAATTGTAATTCGTTGTCAAATTCCCTACCATGATCCGTCCTAATTGAAACTATAGAGCATCCTAGCTTATTTTGTATCATTTTACTAAATGTCTCAAATTTTTCAAAGGCTTCGGTTTTATCACTTAGGAACCTAGTCCACGTGCATCGTGAATAGTCATCTGCTATAACTAAGGTGTAGCGGTTGCCACCGTAGCTCCGCACCGCGGATGGACCGAAGAGGTCCATGTGAAGTAGTTCTAAGCATCTAGTAGTGGATACTATATTTTTAGCTTTGTGACTAGCATGTGACTGTTTTCCTATTTTATAAGCGTCACAGAAATGTTGATTATATCTTAGATTAGGCAAGTTTCTAACTAATTCCTTAGATACTAAAGATTGTATTTGTTGCATGTTTACATGACCTAATCTCCCTATGGCACAAAGTGGAGTTTTCATCTAAAGTCGCTAGGCATATCCTATCTTCCGATTTATCTCCTAGTTTCATAACGTATACGCCTCCTTTCCTAATTCCTCTACCTATAACCTTATCATCCTTAATAATTACACTATTCTTATCGGTAAAAGTGACCCTACACTTATTGTCACATATTTGACCTATACTAAGCAAGTTATATGTTAAGTTATCTACATGTTCAACATTTTCAATAGTTAGGGAGTCTTGAGAGATCGTACCTTTGCCTATGATTTTTCCACCACGATCACTACAAAAAATAACGTTACCTCCATTGTATGCTTTGTATGTAGAAAACAACTTGCGATTCCCCGTCATGTGTCTTGAGCATCCGCTATCCTTTACCCATTCATCGAGCTCCAAATTAATTCCTAGGCATATTTCATTTGATGCTTGAGCGACGAAACATTCTTGTTTAGTCTTTTTGTCTTCATTATCAAATCTTTTCCTTCGGGTTGTTCTCCTTTTATCTTGTGCTCTTTGTCGCTTTTTAATAAGTCTTTTGAATTCTTTAACAACCTTTGCATATTCTTCGTCTTCACTTTCGGAACTAGAATCGTCATCGTCACTTAGTTCCTTTTTGGTCATCATCTCTATAAAATCTTCTTGTTTACTCTTATCATAACTTATGTGGTTTTTGGCATCATTACCTTCACACAAAAGATTTCTCTTATCATAACTTATGTGGTTTTTGGCATCATTACCTTCACACAAAAGATTTGAACTAGTAGCACTTGTACTCATTTCAACTAAATATTTGTCTAGTATACTTTCATTTGCTACTATTTTATGTGCAAGATTTTCTTTGGCTTGACATTCTTCTTGATGAAATTTTGAAAAACTTTTCCACATGTAGTTTGCCGTTTGATAAAGAAATTATTCTTTCATACTCAATTCTTGGTAGAGCTTTGTATATAATCATTTTTGCCAAGTTATTTTGTTTTTCAAAAATAGTTTTTATTGATTGAACATCATCAATTGAAATGACATGCCAAAGATCATAGTCTATTGATTTCACATAACTTTCNATTTTCTTTGGCTTGACATTCTTCTTGATGAAATTTTGAAAAACTTTTCCACATGTAGTTTGCCGTTTGATAAAGAAATTATTCTTTCATACTCAATTCTTGGTAGAGCTTTGTATATAATCATTTTTGCCAAGTTATTTTGTTTTTCAAAAATAGTTTTTATTGATTGAACATCATCAATTGAAATGACATGCCAAAGATCATAGTCTATTGATTTCACATAACTTTCGAATCGTTTTTTCCATTCAAGAAAACTTACATTTTCAAGAAATGGTGGTTTGAAAATAATTTTCCCTTCTAAATATTTTTCCATTTCCATAGGTCGATTTCAAGATTTAAAATACAATATATTTTAAAAGTCTTGTTTGACGTGGCTCTTGATACCAATTGTGGAAAACTAGAAGGGGCGTTGAAAAGTTTTACGCCTTTTTAATTTATAAAAACTTTTGTTTCAAAAATTTCGATTCTAACTTTATGTGATATCAACTTGCTTGCACAATTATAAACAAGTATATCTACAAGATTATATAATGACAAGTACGTAAGTAAGTAAATAAGAAGATAGAGATAGAAAGATAGCACCGCGAGACAAAAGGATTTATAGTGGTTCGGCTACGAATCTCCTCTTCGTCCTACTCCACTCCCCGAGAGCACCTAACTCGAGAGTTTTCTTCACTATGTCAACAAGCTCACTTATGGCGGAGAAGCCTTACACACCTTTGCTTACACCGTTTAACGACACCAAGCAAAATGTCGAGTTCTAATAATAGCTAGAACCAATCTCACGACTCTTCACGACTTATCACAACTTTTACACAACTTATGCACACCACAACTACTACACAATTTCACTAATCCTACTTCACAACACTACTTATTCTTCACTACTTCTCTTCACAACTATCACTACTAAATCTCCTAATTATAACCACACTACACCTTTATAAACAATATATACAACTACTAACAATATCTACAATACTTCTTAAACTTGATGTTGAAGGAGTATTCTTCTCTTGCACTTTGGATGATGAGGAATTGAATCACTTGAAATAAAGACTTATAATCTTATGATCAAAGAATTTAGAAGGATGTTTAGAAAGGATTTGGACTGAAAATATTTGTGCAAAAGGTGTAGAAAAAATGCATGATTGAACAGGTATTTATAGGCAAAAGATTCTGACAACAGGAGCGTGCCGGCCCCCTTAATTGGTGGCCGGCCCCCTTAAAATTAAGGGGGCCGCCCCTATAATTAAGGGGGCCGCCCTCCTATAACGGCCATATTTTTTTGTCTTTTCTGAAGAAAGTTTATTTGGTGAAAAACTAACTGATTTTGGTTAAAAATATGAATTCATATATTTGTTATGAATTAAACATTTTCTTTAATTAACAAAATTGTTTTTCAAAAATACATAACATGTTTATATGATTTAATAAATTTTGTAATGTTAAAATAAAAGTCCCTTTGATCATAAAGTGTATTAGACATTTGTTTATTCATACCTTAATTGATTTTGTTGGATGAGATGATATTAGTTACTAAATACTTGTTTGCGTATTAATTTTGCGTTTAATGTTTTTACATTTTGTGATCGACAAAACTTAGGGATATCGAAAAATATTAATAATGTTTTTATGCATTATTTATATCAACAGAGAAAGTGTTCGAAGTACGTAAAAGAACAAAGATAGTTGGTGGAGGGAAGGTGAAGAGGATTGTGGCAATTGTTTCATCACCTAGTTTCAGGGAGTTGAAGGAGGAAGCAGGATTTGCTCCAGGTACGCTTCTTTCTCACAGATAAAACAAACAGGAAACAAGGAGTTTTTAAACATTTTTAAAACCATTTTTATATATAAAAACTTAATATAAATCGGATTTATCAAAAAGTATAAATTAGGGTTTAAAAACTTGTTAAAAATAAGTTTAAGGGGCGCGTGGGTGTCGGGTTACCGTCGAAAAAGATGAAGGGGAAGGCGGTGGTGGTCTCGGTGGTGTAACAACGGTTGTGGTGGTGCGTAGGTGGTATTCGAAGGGGTGTAGGGGCGAGTGAACGGTACGGGGTGAACGGGGGTGTCCCGATCTACGAGTTGATGCAAGAAAAAGGGTTGCCGGAATTTTCTCCGGTGACCGGAAGTTTTTCCGACGAGTGTTTACCGGCGGGTCGAGAGAGAGAAGGGAGAGAGTGGGTGTAGGTGTGTGTGTGTGTTTAATTTTGTGAGAATGAGAGTGAAATAAATAATTAAATAATATATATATATATATATATATATATATATATATATATATATAACAGGAGGCGTATGACGTAATTAATGCCACGTAATGCCACCTCAATGCGATGTAATTCATTATTAGCATGTTATCACATTGTGTCCACCTAAGCAACTATTTAATATCTAAATTCGGATTAAAATTTGTCTAAAAAATTATCCTTTGCTAGATTCGAACCAGAGACTTTACAATCACAAGCAAATGCCTTAACCAATGGACCAGAAAAGTTTTTATGATAAACATTTGAAAACAATAATGACATGGTTAAATTGATATCCATATACTGTAATAAAGAAGGAAGCTAACCCATTTATACGAATTTAATTATCATTCAACCCCAAACCCTAAAGCAAAATCAAAACCCTAGCTAATATCATCTTTTCCTCGGCCATATCCTCTACTAATCGTGGTGTTTTTTTTTTTTTTTTTTTTTTTTTTTTTTTTTTTTTTTTTTTGGTTTTTTTTTTTTTTTTTTTTTTTTTTTTAAATTAAAATTTTCAAGATTTTTAAAACAATATACAAAATTTATCCCGATTAGAAATAAAAAAATGTATAAAAATGTTTATCGATTTTTTTTAATTTAAATTTAAAAAAAATAATTTATCTATATTTTAAGAAAAAAAATTAAAAGCTTTTAAGAAGAATATTTTAACGAGCATTAACAAAATAGGATCAAATGCATGAATTTGGTCCAGTTTGGGGACCAACGGTGTAACTAAGGGCCCGCTTGGTTCAAAGTGGGGAAAGGGAAAAAGAAAAGGAAAGAGAATG
>LBNU01007309.1:14396-30512 GCA_014162995.1 Artemisia annua
TTTTTTTTTTTTTTTTTTTTTTTTTTTTTTTTTTTTTTTTTTTTTTTTTTTTTTGTATGGCGTTTAGAAAAAGTTAAGCATGCAAGGTATACAACTCCAATCAATAATATTCAGCCTCTCATTCCTTCTACCACAACCTAACTATGTCTCTTTTTCGATGTTCTTTTCCAAAACCCTATTTTTTTATGTAATCATTAGTAATTATGCTGTTATTGGTGTATACAGATTGAGGCTCACCATGAGGTATGTATGTTTCTTATGTGACTATATCTTCAATTCTGACGGGTGTTTTTTTTTCCTGCAAAATAAGTCCCATAATACCCACTTTTGCATTCCCCAGGTTTGTAACCCTATTCTGTTATCGACATCTGTTTGACTTATATATATACTTAAGTTATAACTCTGGTATCCTAATTTACATATTTATTAACAGACACTTAAAGCCATTAAACTGTTGCAACCAAAGAGAGGCATACTTAATTGGAATGACCCATGAGTTTGATCACCACAAAGATAATGAGTTCAGTAAAATTGTAGCCATACCATCTGTAAGCAAAGTTTTCTTTTTAGTTATTAAATTTTATTATACTCTTAGAAGTTGAGGAGTGTGCAACTTGATATTAAATGTTTTTATATTTTGATAGGGAACGTCGTAGATCACAAAGTACTTTCATAGTTGAGATCAGTTAAATGATTCATCAGAACCGTTTGGATGAAAAGTTTGTACTTGAAGATGATCATGCATCACCATCAAGTAGTAATTATTCTCACAAGGGTTTTCTAGATTTTTAACGTAATGATTCTAAGATTTATTTCGGGTTTTCTGTGATCAAACATTGATATTGTTCATTAGGTTTTTTATTTATTAACTTTCATAAATTTGTTGTTGTTGTTTACAGGGATGAAGAGCTTTACATATAATGATGTTTGTTAAGCTTGTTTGTATTATAATTTAGCAACTACTCATTATTTCTGTGTTTGTATATAGGCTAAGGTTATTGGATCTACAAGTTTTGCTGCTCAATTCTCTAGATATGATGAGTATGTTTCCATGGTCGATAAGGTTGTCGATGTTGTATTAAAGAAACAACCTTCAATGTCAAAGCCATCGGTTCCAAAGATAGGTGAACTTGAAGAAAAGGTAGACACACTCTAAGATAAGGCATCTGAGATGCGTTGTGAGAAAGTAGAATATAAAATTCTATTGAGGAGCTTGACTCTACCATAAATGTATTGGATAAAAGGGTTAGTTCATGAGGATTTAGTTTCACACATTCAAGAAACTATTGGTTTTTCTTTCTAATAGAACTTGTATTTTCCATAGGTGAACGAGATGGAAGAAGAGCTAGAGAGACATCATAAGATAAGGGATTCGTTGGAAGTGGAACTGCAATCACTGAGTCAAAGGCCATTGACTATTGAAAGCTTTAGAAATATTAGTGATTCTGATAACAATATATTTGATCAACCCAAGGATAAAATTTCCAGGTCTGAACAATCATAGCCTCTCCTAAAATCTCTTGGATCCTACTGCATTTCTTAAACATTGATAGGTGATGGTATATTTGCATCTCAGGAAACTACATAGCAGGTACCTAGAACAAAAGGAGGCACAGGCACGGATAAAAGATCTTGAAGATGAAAGAGCAGAACAAGCTAATGAGGTAAAGACTCTGACAATAATCACATATCACTTGAAAGAGATTTAGGCATTTAGTTTTAGACATGCATAAACCTTAGCCAACATGCCTACTATAAAAAGTCCGCTACCTTTTCTAAATGTATATTTTTTACTCGTGTTTCCGGTAAGATTAAACAGTTTGCTGTTGATATGCATCCTCAGCTTCTCAACTCCGGTGCGGACAAATCTTTCATTTTATTACAAACATTGATTTCTCGAAGCCAATGAAAAGTATTTCCTCACAAATTAAGACACAATCAAGCTTGGATTCCACAAGTGCCAGCTAATTAGGAGCCAGTGCAAATATTCATACTGTAAAAATCGATATATGGTTGCTTTAACACTCTACGGTGAAGTAGCCTCTCGTGCAGATGTGAAAGATTCCGGTTGCAATAACTCTCAACTGATGCACACATTGATTTCTCGAAGCCACTTAAAAGTATATCCTCACAAATTAAGACACAATCAAGCTTGGATTACACAAATGCTAGCTAATTAGGAGCCAATGCAAATATTTATACTGTAAAAATTGATATATGGCTGCTTTAACACTCTCTATGCAATATTATGCATAACAAATTTAGTAATTTACAAGCACATTTTGGGCTGGCTTTAACTATTCGAATCGTTCCTTTTCTGATAGCTTTTTTCTGTCTGTCCCGTTTGAAACACATAACAACTTTGATATGTTCTTTTCAGGTTATCACAAGCTGCAACAGATCATCTTCGGTAATGGCTGCTGATGAAACTACTGATGTTCTTGGGATTCGTTACGCCCCACCTCATCCAACCTTACCCGAACCATGGAAGGGTTTAACTGATGGGAGTACATGAGCGAAGTACTATTGGAAATATTGCTCTACTTGATGAAGCCTGGTACGCTGTGTTTTACTGTTCAAACACACACTTTTGTTAATATACTTACTAATGCATTTATAATATACTAAATAAGAATTTTGCTAACTAATGATCACTTATTGTGTTACCAGTATGTTTCCCAAGTCAACACATGAAACATTTTCACAAAATACAAGAACATTGAGATCGTAATGATTATCAAGTTCCAGGAATGGGTGTCTCTCTCGTGAACACCCACACATGTATTTAATGCAATAAAAATATCTTTTAAGGTCTATGTCCATTTAATGGTTCCAACATATATGATATAAAAGGTCGAGTCAGGCTTGGCAAAAGCACCAACACTCTCTGGTCCACAATCGTTATTTTTATTAAAAAGAGTGTTTGAATACGATTACAAAACTGTGTTATCTCCCTTTTATATCAGATTTGTTCTTTTACTTGCTTAGCACAATTATCATACAAAGTTATGAGTTCTGTTTCACCACAAGTTTATTATTCAAAGTTCAGAGTAAAAGTATGTCGTAAGTGAAAGTTGAAGTGAGATAACATGGGCTGGGAGGGTCAGGTGGGTTTAATAATGACTGAAAACGGGTTCAGACTGAAACGGGTCATATCTTGGTTCAAAGTAGACTATGAAGTACATGCCGCTTATATTAATTTCATTTTAATGTCTTTTAGGAACTGATGTTAAGGGAGTGTTTCGATTAGCGGAATTATTTTATTTTTGCATTTATCGTTTTACATTTATACTTGCATTGAGTATAGGTTTGTGTAATAAGTATTTATAAGTCTCTTTCCTTTTTGCAAACCAAGCAAACGCATACTTAAAATTTAGAAGTTCTATAAACTTATTGATTACAATGGTTAATAATAAAGCCATTTCATTCATTCATAGAAAAATTCATGAAATTTGTGATATATCAGGAGATCAATGCTATCTTGAGCGATTCAATGATTCATCCCAACATATCTCAATATGTCAACTTTACAACGACTTGCACTAACTTGGGTGTAGGAATGCTGTCATTTTCGCTATTGAGTCTATGGATAAAGGGTCACAATGATTGCTAGAACACCTGGGCATGAAGATCAGATTGGTGCCTTGCTTTGGGTAAAGTTTCTATTCGTTTAATTATAAACAATGTTTGGTAGCAGAATATTTGTGTAATACTGGCTTACCATATTTTGTTCACTTCATTAGTTATTTCGTTTAGACGAATACTTTCTCTTGCATGTAGTTCTCACTTCTTTACTGTTCTACCAGCTTTGGATATACACACTACAATATTTGCATCCTCCTTTACAATGGAGGTGTGTATATACTTGTCAGGTTATTTCTTTCTGTTTATATATTTATATGCATTTGCATAAAATTAGAAGCCGCGAAGGTCTAGGGGTGTGAGCAGTACGAGCTGAAAGGCTCCAAGGTTTGGTCTACGGATTTATATTTTGTGCACGTGAAGACTCAGAAGGCTCAACTACAACTGGACGCACAACTGCAGGTCACTATTTTATATAACCATCAACTCCCATCTGTATTTTCTTACAGCTCTGTAAATTTGGCCTTCTATACTAACATGTATTTGTTGTGTGGTTTCTGATTTTCAGGCAGAAAGAGGCCTGCATCATTGAACCCTACTTCATCAGCATATACACGTGTTCCAACAAGGCCAAATTTACAGCATTTGCACAGTTGGGAAAGGCAGATGGTACTATTCTGGGAAGAGAGCAGCGTCAACACGGTGGCGATGAGGATTCAAAAGAAGGCGGTCACATTTGTGGGAAGCCATTTACGGAAAAATGCATGCATATTGCATCACTTGAAAAGTTTGTTCAAGAAAGGATTAAAAAGATTAAGATTTCTGTTAGTGCTGATTCCATCTTCTCTAAAAGGTAGTTGAGTTTTTTAGTAAAGTTTTACTGTTTGTTTTGTTAAAATAATTTAGCCTTAGAACATGTTTGATTAGGGTACATTAATTTTGAAGCTAAGGGGGTGTTTGTTTCATCTTATATAGCCATGTTTCATAAGCTCGTATTGTTGTATTTCGGATGTAAGTTGTAATCATCGTCTTATCCGGTTTTGTAGCTGACTATGAAAATCACGAAAATGGATGCAGCCTATTCTTTTAATGTTCCAGCAAACTATATTGGTCTTGGAATAGCTGTAACTTCAACTTCTCAAATGTAGGGACTACATGTAATTAGCATACTATCTGAATCTTAACAAAAGTCGATAATTTTAGTGAAGATAAGGTATATGTGTGTTGTCTTTTTTATATAGATTTTGATACTCTACCATATGTAGCAACATTGAAAATGGTCTTATGTATAATAAGTACTCCAGGTAGTAGTGTTAAAGTATATGTGGTCTGGAACACGGAAAAAATAAAAGACCTCTACCAGCGGACTGTCTAAAACTTTTGATACAAACCATTTGGAAAGAAAAAAACTGGTCGCGACATGGATTTTAAGTATCGAACTTTTAGTGTAAATTATTAATAATTAATATAAGCCCCATATATATGCAAGTTGCTTTGTAATTAAACGATACTCATCCATCTATTTCAATAGCCGAGCTCATGAGGATGCTTCTTGATGAAGAGCATTTGGGTTGGAAACGATCATGGAATATCGTTAGCAAAGTGCTTCCTTTTACTACACACACGGTATTACCTGAAGAATTGGAAAAAGTTCCTACACGCTTATTTGAAAATGTTTTACCCTGTCATTTACAAGTGAGTAGTAACTTCCAAAATTGTTCTTTTTTCTTTCTACTTTGAAAGTCTTGAAATATGTACTTTTTTACTGATTATATGTTGAGATAAACCATGCGTAGACATTACATATTTTCTTTACTGTATTTCTGTAATAATGAATTGAATCCATCTAACATTCTATAATGCTTATGTTGGAAAATACCTCGACAACAACCCCGAAGTTCGATCGCGGAAAAGCTAGATCGCGAGTTGTATCGAGCACAAGTAGCAAACACGAGAGACTACAAAGAACCGACAAGAATATTTGCACACGATATACCCTCAACGTACCCTTTATTAAAACCAATAAAGCTTTTACAATTGAGGAAGAAGAATGAATAACTAGCATCCCCTCATCTCTATTTATATAGAGATGAGGAGGTGGAAACCTATCCTAAATAGGAAACATCTTGGCTTGCACTCCAAGCTATCTAATCCTAGTTTATGTCTAACACCTAATCTAATTACAAAGTACACTTAAGTCCCTAATCAATGTTTAAGTTTACTACTAATGTATAACAGCTTATATAGTTAAGTAGCTTTACTTATTGTAATGAATAGTAAATTTATAATCACATTTAGATCCTTTTAAAGGATAACATTGATGTGCGACAGCAAAACTAATGACGGCAGATGAACCAATTTTGTATGCATATATACACCTGTACATAGCAACGAAATTTTATCTGACCTGACACGAAGCCCGACCTGAAACCAATGCGCAAATTAATAGGTTCGGGTTGAGTGTATAATAGATTTCGGGTCGGGATTGGGTCGACCAAACTAAACCTGTTTATTAAACATATCATGTTGGTTGAGAATGAATTAAGCGGGTCGACCCACTAACCCGTTTAAGATTTGTACTTAAATTAAAAACTACTCATATTTATATTCTATTATACGGGTTAAATAGGTTAAACGACCCATAAACCCGTTTAACCGTTTTGACTCGTGTAATGTGCCTACTTTTATACAAACAAACCACTTATTTTAAACTAAAAAGTAAAAAATAAAAAATTGCAATTGTAAATTGTTTTTGTAGAGATTCCTACGACCCAACATCTCACCAAGTCCAACATATAAGCCCAACTGAGGTTCCATTCTAAAACCAATTGGTGATAGAAGAAGTAGCCCACCAAGCTTATATGTTAACTTTGAGATTATAGTTCTACCGATGTGGGATTGGGTTTGTACACCCAACAATCCTCCCCTCAAACCCAAACCACCATGGGCCTCCCCTTCGACTATAGTCACGATCCCACCTTTTTCATACCGCCGACCTTTACCATCGGAACACACCGCCTTTTACCGGCTTCCTTTCGGTACAAGGTTTACCGGGATCCACTAATACCGTCGAACCGGAGTCTAATCGAGGGAACACCATCCACATCATCACTGGGCCCAACCTGGCTCTGATACCACTTGTAGAGATTCCTACGGCCCAACATCTCACCAAGTCCAACATATAAGCCCAACTAAGGTTCCATTCTAAAACCAATTGGTGATAGAAGAAGTAGCCCACCAAGCTTATATGTTAACTTTGAGATTATAGTTCTACCGATGTGGGATTGGGTTTGTACACCCAATAGTTTTTTTTATCAAATTGTTTAAAAATTAATAACGGGCAACTAATTTTCATGTTTAACGCATTAGCAAACAAGTCCTGCTTAACTAATACCTTACAAGTCATGATCAGATGTCTATAACTATGGTGTCGTTTTGCTAGAACCCTTAACGGCCCATGTACCTATTGACACTAAGCGCCCACCCGTAGCACATGTCCTTGTCTTTTGGGCAAGTACATTTATATGTTTTTATGTGTATTTCATGTGCAAGCCTATCAGATATAAAGATAGATATTTTTTGTACATTGGATGTTTTCCTTTACATTTATTTGGCTTATACTGGTTGCTTTTACCCTCCATAGGCTCTTCCAACATTAACAAAAGTTCCTTAAAAAATTATAAAAATTTTAAATTCATACTTAAAAGGCAAAAAAAAAATTATGTCTTCTAAATAAAAGTATTAACCCCATTAACAATTAAAATGTACATCAAGCTCGCATTCCTTAAAAAATATTTCCCGTTAACACTATTTAAAAAGAAATACTTATAACTCATGCCCGCAAGTAGACTTGAAGTATTAACGATGGGTACAATACAAGACTAAAATACCATCTAAATTTACTCTCAAAAAAATCAATAATAATAATAACAACAACAACAATAATCCTATTATAAATATAATTAAATTGTATATATGCATTATTTTCCATGACCTAATACAATTCAAAGAATATTTACAAGTCATGCCCGCCCATTGGGCGGGCTTCGAAACTANATATATATATATATATATATATATATATATATATATTAAAGAAAGGGGGTAAAAAGGAAAATAATGCGAGGGACCAATGTTGCCAACGAGTAATACTTTCCGCAAAAATGGTTCGAGGCTCAAACGGCATAGCAAACAAACTCGAAAAATTACGAAACTCGCGCCATTGTTCACGAAATCACTTTTCTAATAAATTCAAGCATAAACTTCAAAGTTTTTCTCAACGTCAATATAATTCAATAAATTTGGGAAATGCGATACGATTCGAGTTTTCTAGGTTGTGCTGGTTCAATCAAGGAATAAAATTCTCGTATCCCAATATATCTCACGTTTCTCAAGCCCAAACAACATGCAATAAAAGTTTAAAATCTCAGGTATCGTAAAATAAAATATTTGGCTAGAAAATAGGTTTAGGAAAAGTACCGGTTGTTACATTGGTCAACGAAGAAGATCTGACTTATCTACTCCAAATACGCCGCATTACATTCCTAACATACGGCGTATCAATCTCAAGACTTCACCAAAGATAATCCAAGATACAGAAGAACATGTGCCGCATTAAGATTCAAGATATGCCGCATCTGAAGACGGTGTACGAATATTCTAGAATATAATAATCTTAGACCCCACGCGAAGTTATCTAGATACGCCACATCGACCCTTAGACAGAAACTATAAATACCCCATTAGACAGCCAAATTTAAAAGTGCAAAAAAGAGAGAAAAGCTGCAGAATACATACGATTTGGCAACACAAGACACACCTAAACAAAGATCTCAAAGCAGTAAGAAGGTCCTGCAAGTGTTTTAATTCATTAAGTAGTTTTGTTTTATTGTAATAGTACGCTTTAATCCATTAGGATTACTGAGCTTGTCTACGCCATAGGACTCTCCTTTATATTGTTTCCCATCGATTAAAGTTTATTTGATGTTTATTTGGTTCTTATTATATTTGTTTTGATTACCTCTGTGTTTAGCTGTGGCTTGTTTGGGCTGCCATACCCCTCCCACGATTACTTCACTAGCATTATAAGTTAGTGTAAGCCCTTAAAAAGGTTAAATAATATAGACATAAGTACTCATTAAGAGTTTACTCGCTTATAATTAAGATACCAACGAGAGAGAATAGATTTTAGTACTCATCCTATAAAACTAGCAATAAAACAAGTGACAAACTACTTAACCATTTGGTGAGGCCTCTTATCTGTATCTGTTATCTATCTGTGTACGTGTTTGCCAATCGCTTAAGCACTTAAATCCTATATTTGGACAAGGGGATGTTGAGTTTTAGAAGGAGATCATGCTCCTTTGAGAATTGAAACATAAAAACTTGGTCAAACTCCTACATTTTTGTAGCGAGGATAACCAGAAAATACTTGCATACAAGTAGGGGTGTTATCGGGTCGGGTTTTGAATTTTTAAATAGTGACCAGCAACCCAACTCGATTAAGAATCGGCTTATCGGGTTCGGGTGGGATTCAGGTCGGGTTATGTCGGGTCGGGTGATTCGGGTTATCGGGTGACCCGATTAAGTAACAGTAAGTAAAAAACATCAATTACATCTTAAGAATACAATACTTGGCACAACATGTGTTTTCTTTGAATCGAAGTTAAAAGTGGTTGACTTTCTACTAGAACTCAATACCAGTTGAACATTAAAACAGACTAAATAATGGGACTTGCAAAACAACCCCTATACCATTTGAACACAACACCAGCTGATTCTCATTCAAGACTATGTAGAATATGCAGAAACATGTGAACCCAATACCACTTGAACATCAAAACAGACCAAATATGGCACTTGCAGACTGCATTTTACAGAAGCAGACCAAAATTCAGGAGACTTTAATTTGTGACAGACCAAATAAACACAACAAAGAAAAAAACCAAAACAAACCAAATTCATACCAAAATAGACCAAATTCAGAAGACTTAAATTTGTCGGGTCTTATCGGGTTGACCCGATAACCCCGACAACATTATTTATTTAACCCTAACCCGACCCAATAACACTAGCTGGTTATCGGGTTCGAGTCAAAACAACCAGACAAGATTTTTTGACCCGATTAGACCCGACCCGATTAGCCTTATCGGGTTCGGGTCTACTGACACCCCTACATACAAGTATGCTTCTCGTAGGAGCTTGGGCAATTATCTAGGAGATGTTAGCCTCACATGGACCCAACGTCTCGACATATGTTTTGGGGCTGCAAACATGATAGCCTACCTTCACGATCCAAAGAGGACTCAACAAAGGGTTCTTCATCGGGACATTAAGAGTTCAAACATACTACTGGACTATAAATGGAGAGCCAAAGTGTCTGATTTTGGCTTATCAAAAATCGCTCCCGCTAACCAACTAGGCTCACATATAGTGAGTAATGTTGTAGGTACACCTGTATACTGTGATCCAGCGTACGCAGAAACTGGAATCCTATCTAAAGAATCCGATATGCACTCTTTTGGAGTGGTCTTGTTCAAGGTTATGTACGGGAAGTTATGTTATACATACGATCATGATCATCAAAGAATAGTAAGTTTAATACCTGACTGGAAAATATGCTAACTTGAAAATAAACTACATATTATTATTTTACCTAGTCTAAAGGAGCAAATTAAACCTGAATCGTTGTCGACCTTTGCTGCCATAGCAAATCGATGTTTAAATAAACATTAAGAAGAAATACCAAATATTTTGAATTTGCTGTGTTTGTACAAAGTGTGTGGTAGAAACTTTGTTATGATAATGTTAGATTTCATTATGCGGCTTTTTGACTCATTACTAGTTCACCATAGTTGGTTATGTAAAAAAGATTGTGTGAATCAGTCTTACTAGTTACTATATCCAAACGCTATAAACTACTAATCTGGAATATAAAAATACAATAACCACATAATAACACCCAGTTTTTCTAAAGATTGTACTTGAACATTTGTTTGTGAAATGTGATTATCAANAGCAGACTTAAATTTGTCGGTTCATATCGGGTTGACCCGATAACCCCGACAACATTATTTATTTAACCCTAACCCGACCCGATAACACTAGCTGGTTATCGGATTCGAGTCAAAACAACCCGACAAGATTTTGTTGACCCAATTAGACCCGACCCGATTAGCCTTATCGGGTTCGGGTCGGGTCAACCAGACCCTACTGACACCCCTACATACAAGTATGCTTCTCGTAGGAGCTTGGGCAATTATCTAGGAGATGTTAGCCTCACATGGACCCAACGTCTCGACATATGTTTTGGGGCTGCAAATAGGATAGCTGATGTGATCAATTATAGTGTAGTGATTTGTCCGTAGAAATACTCGTTGAAGTATTTCCCCGGGTCATGGTCCAAGTGAAGGATTGAATGGAATCGTGATAATCGATTCGTGATTCGTGAAGTGAATAGTGATATATGTAAATATTTTGATTTATTAAACTACAAATGAAACTTAAACGCGAATTAAGATACGGGAAATCAAATAAATGCACAAATAACAATATAAAGGCAAAGGAAAATCTAAATAACGCAAATCCCAGGCTATTCCCGAGATTTATAAAGCTAATAGTGGAAATAAAAGGCTAAAATGCAAATATAAAAGCTGAGGGACTGAAAGTGCAATTAACTAAAACTATTATAAAAAGATAAAAAGGCTTAAAAGGAAAACAGAAAAGTTAAAGGGCTAAATTTGCAATTTATGAAACTAGTTTATAACTAAAACTATTAAAATGAAAAGTGATAGGCTGAAAAGTATTAAACAGAAACTAAAGGGACTGAGATTGCAATTAACAGAAACTACTTTATACTGTTTACTACCAGAAATAGCAGCTAAACAAGCTCACTTGCAGACACTATTTAAGCACTCAAATAAGCTCCAAATGAAAAACTAAAAGCAGTTATAGAGAGCTAGTACTACTGGCTAAAAGAAAAACACAAAAGCCCTAATTATTTATATCAATTGCACTATCAAAAAGCTCATGCACCAAATCACTTTAAAACAAGCATACAACAACTTTCATGAACAGCCTTGAACTCATGAATTTCAAAGACACTTTTGATCAAGTTAAAGTAATTGGAATGGATTGAGATTTGTTGGGAATTCTGCTAAGAGAGAATTCTGCTGAAGAATACTGCTGAAGAGCTGGATTCTGCTGAAGAAGTGTTTCTGCGAAAGTATAGTTTTCGCGTATTATGTTTCTGCGGATATAGATAAACCGCATATTTTGTAATTCAGTTAGGATATGCATGAGCTTTATTAGGATATTATAATGCATATCTTCTATAGTTGATAGAATATACGTTTCTTGTGAAACGGTTTAGGTTTAGAGTTCCTTGTCTATAAAAGGAACACATTATTATGTTCTATGTACGAGTTGAAAAACAAGTTTTAGTTTTTATAAAAGATCCATAGAGGATTAAAGCATTCTTAGTATTCTGTGTTCTTACTTTTGTTTGTTTCCGCTTTTTAATACAAGTATTAGAGACTTTCTATTAGTGTGTTTGTGATTACATAAACATTGCTAACGATTCACGAGTGCTCAAAGATCTATCAAGGTCTGAGTTTCAACAAGTTGTATTAGAGCCTCGGGAGAGTCTCTGTGATACTAAGAACATCATCTTTTTACACCTTCTTAACCAAAACAACCAAAAACAATGACTGGATCAGACTCTGAATCAGATGTTACACACAATCAAAACACCACATCCTTACAACAACTCAATCTCACTAACAGCAATGCAAAATTCCCATACCTAAAAAAGGAAGAGTATGAACTATGGGCTATGAAGATGCAGAATTGGATCACTAATGTTGACTACAATCTTTGGAAGGTTACCCTTAAGGGTAATAGTCCAAAGAAGACTGCAGTTGATCAGGAAGGAAGAATGTACCACGTTGATCCTAAAACTGCTGAAGAAATTCTATCTGTACAGAGGGAAAATAAAGCAAGAACTATTCTCCTCCAGGCTATACCAGATGATCACATGGGTGACTTTCACTTCATGCATGATGCAAAGGATATCTGGATGGCCATCAAAGCTAGGTTTGGTGGGAATGAGGAGTCAAGAAGGATGAGGAAATCAATGCTCAAGCAGCAATTTCAAGTTACAGAGGAAGAAGGTATCCACAAGGGATATGACAGATTCCACAGGATCTTGAGTCAATTGAATCAGCTGCAGGCCAGGCCAGGCAATGAAGATTGCAATGCAAAATTCTTGAGATCCTTACCTCCATCTTGGCTGCAAGTAAGCATTGCACTCAAAGCTAAGGGTGGACTGGATATGATGTCTTTTGATGATCTGTACAACAAGCTTAAAACTCTTGAGCCAGATGTCAGAAGTCCCATTCGTTCTTCCACTCCCACTTACTCAGCTTTTGTAAGCTCCACCTCCAATATGATGACTCATACTTCAAGCCCAATTTCCTCAGTTTCATCTTCATACACCACCACTAAATCAAATATTCAACCATAGTCCAGTAGTGTATGGGAAGATGTACTTCACTCCTTTGTTGCTGACTATGAAAATCAGCAACAACTAACTTATGAGGACTTTGAACAGCTGGATCCGTTGGATATGGAAGAGATGAACTTGAAGTGGCATGTGGCTATGCTCTCATTGAACATCAAGAGGTTTGAGAACAAGTCTGGGAGAAAGTTTGGTTTCAATGGAAGAGATCCAGCTAGGTTTGACAGAAGAAAGATCAAGTGCTATACTTGTGGACAGATGGGTCACTTCTCAAGAGAGTGCAAGGATAGGAAGACTACTGATGAGGTTAGGTATTCTACCTATCAGCATAATCAAGGGGAGGTTGGAACTTCCAAAGCTGGATCTTCCAAAGCTTTGGTGACTTTGGATGATCATGTTGGGTAACACCCCAACCTGACAAGGGTAAAGATGTCACAATAATGGTTTCATATCAGAACAGACATAACTAAAAAAAAGCGGAAATCTTACACAAATAACTTTAGTCTAAGTTGACTATGGTCCTATCAGCACTTAGCTCTACTCTCAATTCCCAGATAAGCTATCCCAAAAGCTATCTTGAATACCTGCCGCGGAGAAAAGAAAATGCGGCTGAGCTACAAAAGCTCAGTGAACAGATATACCAATAATGAAACGAAATAAATGCTGAAATACAGATGATATAATTTGGGGAAACATATTTAGGTATAACAGATAATACGGAAATATAATGTATAGGTTAAGTAAGGAATCTATACAGTCACTTGTATAAACAGAATCAAAAACCAAAAAAATACCATAATAATACCATGAGCTCAGACAAACATATTCATATAATATAACCGTCAAATCATAAGTTGTAGAAGGAGTAGCTAGCTGATGAGACGAAAAGTGTTACGCTTTTAGGGGGTCATTTAAGCCCTAATTCGTATAAATGTGATCAAATATTTCCCTAAATCGTTCCTTTTGTCATTTTAGTACTTTTGAGAGGAATTCTAGAAAACATGCATATTCGGACGTTTTTGGAGCATAAAAGTGAAGAAAACGACAAAGTCTCAAAGAAGCTGGAAATTACAACCTGACGGCGTCAGGAGTCACAAGGTGACGCCGTCAGTAAGGATGACAAAAGAGTGGAATTCAATTATCAAACGACAGGCCAGAAAGATTTCAAGAATTTATACCTGACGGCGTCAGGTGTTAGAAGATGTAGGCCGTCACAAGAGAGATAAATTAGTATTTATGTAATCGACTAAAATTAAGCAACTCTAAATATAGGAAAAACTTTATGAAGTTATTAAAATGGGAAAGTTACTAAAAGTGGGAGGGACTTAAATGAATATGAATAAGTAAATGAATGAACAAGTTATTAACGATAAAATGACCTAATTCAGGTATATATATTGGAGAAGAAGTGAACTCTTCCTTTCGTAAATATTTATTTGATTCATTGCTTGCTTAAGGTACGGATATTCTGACCTTATCCTTAAGGTTTTCCTTTGTGCATGAACCTTTTGATATGACCTTCTGTTTTGAACCTCTGTTATGATAAAACTTTGCTATCTGAACTTCTGATATGACATTATGTTTTGAAACCTTTATATGAAGCTTATGTTACTGAGCTTCCCTAGGCATAGGGGGTTCCATGTCCGTGTCATAGATGCACCTATGCATGACTCACTGGGCAGTAGAGGTGATTTTGCCACGTACCTTCCGTTATACTATGAATGTGCACTAATTTGTTCAAGGGCGTCATGTGACATCTAGACTGTTTTCGTGTATGATATGATATGATTCTGTTTAGTTGAGCCTGGTCTACGTGGCATGTACCCCTTTCACTTCCGGTACATTGGAAGCTAATGTGATGCGTGGTTTTGTTGACCTTACAACAGGTTTACTCTCTCGAGGGATCTCAAGAGGCTTACAACCCCACCAGCCAGTGTACCTGACCGATGTAGTATAGGATAGTGGTAAGTAGGGGGATTGGATCGTTCTCTCACAGGAATAGTGTCGTTAGATAGAAAAAGCTAATCTAATAGGGTCTAAAGTGGAAGGGAAGATTCTTTTTGCTATTTTTAATATTTTTATTGAAAGCAGTAAAATCTTGCGTTTTTAGAGGAAGGGCGGATTAGTTGCCTAGTCAACATAACCCAAGTTTACTACTTTTGCAAATTAAAAATGAAAATAAATAATCTAAACTATTGTGGTTGTTGAAAAACAATATGGAGAAAATTGTGTTTTGTGTCTACTTAGATTTCATTACTCCTAACTATCTTTTACCGGTTAATTGATATGTGTGTTACTTGCTGTGGATGAAGGGTGTATTCTAATAACTCATGGAGTGGCATACATATACTCTCCAATTCTATGAAGCTCTTATCTCGCCCTATGCCATGCACGGCACAACCATAGGGGTTGTAAACAGTGGCTCATGCGTTAAATACTACCTTAATAGCCTAGTATGCCTCGACTACATGTTTCCCAAGACGTTCAAGCACGTTACCATAAAGGAGTGGCCAGTTTTTTTGAGCCTAACATCGATGAAACAATCATCCCAACAAACAACAACAATCACAATCAACCAATAATTATATAGTTAGTTCATTAGATCTAGCAAACACTAGAGAATTTAGCTACTCATATTAATTGAAAGACAAGCAAGAATAGATAGACAACCAACACATAGACATATTGATTAAATTAAAGTGAAGACTTATCTTTAATTAAGCACTTAGGGTTCCAAGGGTTGGAAACCCTAAAAGTCAACAGAAAATTCGTCTTTAGGGTTTGCCCTAAAAGTTCCCCACAAAGTTCCACACATAATGAATGAAAATTTGGAAAAATATATATAGAAAAATAAGTTCGGACGGCGTCAGCTTATAGGGCCTGACGCCGTCAGCTCGCCTCCATTAGGGTGTCTCGGATGGCCTAGATCCATTTGGGACGTGGTCAGCTTGTAAAACTCTCTGGGCCGTCCTCTTAACTTAACAGACGTGACGGCCTACATCTTCTAACACCTGACG
>LBNU01007310.1:10171-36081 GCA_014162995.1 Artemisia annua
GGGATTTTGATTGTGTTTTCTTTTTAGTTTTTACAAGTTCTTCACTTTTCGTGTTCGTTTTCTAAAAAAAAAAAAAAAAAAGTTCACAGAATCATCCAACCGATCGGTTTCTCATCCAACCGAACCGATTACAAGTTTTTTTATTTTTAACGAGAGTTCAACCGAATCGGTTCGTTGCCAACCGAATCGGTTGCGTTTACTCTTTTAGTAATTTTTATTTTTCGTAGTTCTTTTGTTTAGGTACTTGCCTATATTCTTTTGGTAGTTGTATGAGCACTCGTTCTACTACTAAAAAGCTTAAGGGGCCATTTCTTTTTTTTCTGTTAGCTAAGGGAAGTGTGGGGTCAAGCTATTTAATATTATTTGTTTTGTAAGTGGGGTCCATTTGAGCCTTGTTTCCTCTATCCCCATAGGAGTAATATAAGGGGACTCTCCCCATCAAGACCCACTAACAACCATGGGTCCCACATGGGCCCCAAGCATCTCTTAGCTAACAAAAAAAGTAAACACCCCCTAAGTCACCTTTGTCTAATCCCGAAAGTTTGTTTCGTAAGAAGAGGTCTTCATCTATTTTTAATTGGTTTGATAATCTTTCCGAAGAACATCCCATTTCAAATCTTTTTGAACCAATACCCATACCCATGGCTGACGATCAACCCATGTGGGCCACAAATCGAACCGTAGCACCCACTCTGGATCTGCTATTGTTGTTACCAACCTTGGTGAAAACTTTACCGTTAAAGGTCACCATCTTTCCATGATCAAAGACCGTCAATTTGATGGCCGTTCGCGGGCCGATCCGCATAAACACATTGCCGAATATATTGAAATTTGTGGCATGTTCCGTTATGGAGAAACCAATGTCGATGCTATTAAGCTTAAACTCTTTCCATCATCACTTGCTGGAGATGCCAAAGTGTGGTATAACGAATTAACCCCAGGAACTATCAATACTTGGGAGGAGATGAGGCAAGCTTTTGTAAGCCGATTCTTTCCACCTGCCATGTTTGATAGATTAATGGGAGAAATCCGTGCTTTCACCCAAAATCCTAACGAATCTCTTGTTGAAGCTTGGCTTCGTATGAAAGATTTACTTCGAAGTTGTCATGGTCATAATTTAGGAAAAGGAACGATAATCCAAATCTTTTATCATGGTCTTGATGATTCATCACAAGCAATTCTTGATGCCGGAGGAATTTTTCTTTACAAAACTCCTAACGAGGCATATCAACTTCTTGAGGATCGAGTACTCCTTAAACTCGATTGGTCAAAAGATTCCAAAACCAAACCTTTGCGAAAAACCGTTGCTTTTGTCGACAGTTCAGATAATTCGAAACTCATGGAGAAAATAGAAGCTTTGACTTCTAAAATCGACTCGCAATACAAAGATATTAAAGGAGAAATGAAAGAAATGCGAGATGGCTGTAATAATTGTGGAGGAAATCACACATCATCTGAGTGTGATGACCAACCTATGAATAGACCCATTGAAGGGGAAGCTAATTATGTCCAAGGAGGATATCGTGGAGGAGGTTTTCGTGGTAATTATTACGGAAGAAGTTCTGGAAATTGGCAAGATCGCCAACAAAGGGATAACAACCGTGATTCTCAACCTCGAGTAGACAACCAAAACCAACCAAATTCTGATAAAAAGGACAAATCTGATTTCGAGAAAATGATGCGAGATTTCGTAATCACTCAAAGAGCCACAAACGAGTTTGTGAAAACTCAATTTTTCAATCTCAAAACCAAAGTTGAACAAGGTCAGAAAAATCATCAAGCTTCTATCCAGGATCTTGAACAAAAATTTGGAAGACTTTCAGATCAATTTTCTTCTCGAGTTCCTGGTACTCTACCAAGCAATACCCAATCCAACCCTAAACAGTCTGGATCTAACGATAAGAATTATCGTCCACCACAAGCCAGAAATGAGCATATAAATGCTGTATTCACTCGAAGTGGTCTCTCATATGATCCACTACCTGTTCCTACAGATAATCCTGTCATTTCAGATGAGGAAGAAGAAGAAGCTGAGGAAGAAGCAGCTAAAGAGACACCAACACCAACACCAACACCAATTAAAGAAACTACCGTTACACCAATTAAACGTTACACACCAAAAATACTGTACCCACAAGCCCTAAGAAAAGAGAAAAGAGATGAGCGTAATAAGAAGTTTTTTTAGATGATCAAAGAAGTTAGAATTAACGTACCCCTCGTTGATGTTCTAGCTGGAATGCCCAATTATGGGAAATTTTTGAAAGAACTTCTTAACAATCGAAACAAGTTAGAACAAATTTCCGCTACTGTTCTCAATGCAGAATGCTCTGCTATCATTCAAAACAAAATTCCACCAAAACTCGGAGATCCCGGAAGTTTTCTCATACCATGCACATTAGGAAACAACATCACGTGTGATGCTTTAGCCGATTTAGGTGCAAGTATCAATTTGATGCCATATTCGTTGTATTCTAAACTTTCGATTAATACGTTGAAACCCACTAAAATGAGTATAAGATTAGCCAACCATACATACCAATATCCTGTTGGGGTTGCTGAAAATATGCTTGTTCAAGTTGGTAAATTCGTATTTCCAGTGGATTTTGTCATCTTAGAAATGGAGGAGGACAGTCGAGTACCTCTAATCTTAGGAAGACCTTTCTTAAACACTGCTGATGCAATGATCAAAGTTAAAGGCAAAGAACTCAATCTCGGAGTAGGAGAAGATCGAATCACTTTCTTAATCGATAAAGCAATGAAATATCCAAATTCCGCTGATGACACATGCTATAGCATTGATGTTATTGATGAAGTCACTGAAGAGGAATTAGATGCTTTACTTGACGATTCAAAACCATTCATGTCTACTTCAGAAAAGATCAGTGAAGCAGATTCTGATAAAGAATTTGAGGAATTCATGGAAATTAAATTTGAAGATGAGAAAGAAGAAGAAGAGGAGAAATTCGAAGATATCACTGAAAAAGATCAAATGAAAATCAAATCTTCTCTAGAAGAACCACCCACTGATTTGGAACTCAAACCTCTTCCCAATAATCTCGAATATGCCTATTTAGAAGGAAATTCTTTTCTTCCGGTAGTCATATCGTCGTTGCTCGAAGCCAATCAAAAAGAACGACTTGTCTCTGTTCTTAAGAAGCATAAACGCGCTTTTGCGTGGAAAACTTCTGACATACCAGGAATTAGTCCGGACTTTTGTAAACACAAAATCAATTGTGAAGAAGGTACTAAACCCGTTGTGGAAAGACAACGTCGACTCAACCCAAATATGAAAGAAGTTGTCAAGAAAGAAATCATTAAACTTCTTGATGCAGGAATCATTTATCCTATCGAGGATAGCCCATGGGTGAGTCCAGTTCATTGTGTTCCGAAGAAAGGAGGAATGACCGTAGTGACCAATGAAAGGAATGAATTAGTTCCTACTAGAACTGTCACTGGATGGCGAGTATGTATTGATTACAGAAAACTGAATAAAGCCACCAGGAAAGATCATTTTCCTCTACCATTCATGGATCAAATGCTCGAAAGATTAGCAGGGAACAAATACTTTTGCTTCCTTGATGGTTTTTCAGGTTACTTCCAAATTCCTATCGATCCAGCTGATCAAGAGAAAACTACATTTACATGTCCTTTTGGAACCTACGCTTATCGGCGTATGCCCTTTGGTCTATGTAATGCACCTGCAACCTTTCAAAGGTGTATGATCGCAATATTCCAAGATATGCTTGAAACATCTATAGAAGTTTTCATGGATGACTTCTCTGTTTTCGGTGATTCTTTTGAAACATGTCTTTCCAATCTTGACAAAATGCTTGAGAGATGTGAAGACGCACACCTAGTTCTTAATTGGGAAAAATGCCATTTTATGGTTACTGAAGGAATTGTGCTGGGACATAAAATATCAAGTAAAGGAATGGAAGTAGACAAAGCAAAGATCGATGTCATCGCCAAATTACCACCGCCCACTAACGTCAAAGCCGTTAGAAGTTTTCTAGGATATGCTGGTTTTTACCGCCGTTTTATCAAAGATTTTTCGAAAATATCACGTCCTATGACTAGACTTTTGGAAAAAGATTCTGTTTTTGATTTCAATGCTGACTGCATCAAAGCTTTCAAAACATTGAAGAGTCAATTGACTAGTGCCCCAATCATGGTTGCACCTAATTGGTCACTACCATTTGAACTAATGTGTGATGCAAGCGATTTCGCTGTTGGAGCTGTTTTGGGACAACGTGAAGGAAAACATTTTCGTCCTATATATTTTGCTAGCAAAACACTCAATAATGCTCAACAAAACTACACGGTCATAGAAAAAGAATTATTAGCCGTAGTTTTTGCATTCGACAAATTCAGATCTTATCTCGTGCTTTCAAAAACGATAGTTTTCACAGATCATTCCGCGCTCAAATATCTGTTTACAAAACAAGATGCGAAACCGCGTCTTATTAGATGGATTTTACTACTTCAAGAGTTTGATATCGAAATAAAAGATAAAAAAGGAGCAGAAAATCTTGCAGCTGATCATTTATCACGTCTAGAGAATCCAAATTTGGAAGAACTGAAAGAAAATGAAATTAACGATTACTTTCCAGATGAAACTCTCATGCTGATTGATGATGAGGATGATAGTGACGTTCCATGGTTTGCAGATTACGCTAATTATCTAGCAGGAGATATTCTTAAAAAAGGAATGAGTCACTACCAACGTAGTAAGTTCTTTTCGGAACTAAAACACTACTATTGGGAGAAACCTTACCTTTTCAAGATGTGCAAAGATGGAATGATTCGAAGATGTGTTTCGGGTTCCGAAACAAGAAAAATTCTTGATGAATGTCATCATGGCCCAACTGGGGGACATTATGGACCTTCTACCACCGCTAGAAAAGTTTTCGAAGCTGGATTCTATTGGCCTACGATTTTTAAAGAAGCATACACTCTAGTTCAAAACTGCGATGCGTGCCAAAAATCCGGTAACCTTTCTCGTAGGGATGAAATGCCTCAAAAGAGCATTCAAGTCTGCGAAATATTCGATGTTTGGGGAATTGATTTTATGGGACCCTTTCCTAAATCACACAAACACGAATATATTCTCGTCGCAATCGATTATGTTTCCAAATGGGTAGAGGCTGAAGCTCTTCCTACTAACGATGCACGAGTTGTTGTCAACTTTCTCAAAAAGCTTTTCGCTCGCTATGGAATTCCCAAAGCTTTAATAAGTGATAGAGGATCCCATTTCTGCAACAAACAAATGGAGAAAGTAATGAAACGATATGGAGTTCATCATCGTTTTGCTACAGCTTATCATCCACAAACAAGTGGTCAAGTCGAAAATACCAATAGAGCAATTAAAAGGATACTTGAAAAAACGGTGAAAGATAATCCTGCCGTTTGGTCAAGAAAATTAGATGACGCTCTATGGGCATTTCGTACGGCTTATAAGACACCAATTGGTACAACACCGTACAGACTTCTGTATGGAAAAACATGTCATTTGCCGTTCGAACTCGAACACCGTGCTTATTGGGCATTGAGAAACTGTAATCCTGATTTGAAAATAGCTGGAGAAAAGAGATTTCTGCAATTGCATGAACTCGACGAGTTAAGACTTCAAGCCTATGAAAACTCCAGGCTATACAAAGCAAGAACCAAAGCTTATCACGACAGGAAGCTAAGAATTCGTAAACAATTCAAAGCTGGAGATAAAGTTCTGCTGTTTAATATGAAATATAAGTTTAAAGCTCCAAAACTGAAACCAAAATGGTTCGGACCATATATAGTGAAACATGGATTTCCATCAGGGTATGTTGAACTTTATGACAAACATGGTGGAAGTTTCATTGTAAATGGACATCGAATTAAACTCTATTATGATAAAGAGCAACTAAACTTAATTTCTGACGAAGAGATTTTGTCCGAATCTGAATATGAAGCTATCACATTCATGGCTCCGCACAACAAGGAAATGGTTCCTTGGGCAAACAATACTGGTTTTATCTATGATGCTCTTCCTAGAGCATGGGAAAAAGTTTCATTGGAAAATATAGATGAAACAGGAGAAGGAATCGTGATAGGAAATGTAGTGTATATTCCTAAAAGGAAGCATAACACTACACCTGGATAATCTTTTCGAAGTTTGAGTCCGGCTGAGGACTCGTTAATAAAACAAGCGCTTCTCGGGAGGCAACCCGTGTGTTTATTTTAATGTTTATTTTCAGTGATTCTACTCCAAAGTTTTACCACTTGGTCAAACTTAAGTGTGGGGGTATGTCACTAATTTGAATAAATTGCAATGCTTTTTGTTTTGTTTGTTTTTGTTTCTAATAATACAGGTATTGATGACAAGGAATAAACAATTGGACGGAAGCATGAAAAGCTGAAATCATGGTTTTATTTCTCATTTCCCTACTTTCATACTTTTTAGTTCGTCTATCACATTGAGGACAATGTTCAACTTAAGTGGGGGGGGGTGAGTAGGAAAATAAGAAAATTTAAATTTTGTTTGTCCTATTAAATCTAGTCGTTTTCACGCTTTTAGGAGTAATTTATTAGAATAAACGGACCTATCCACTGGAAATTAGTAATTTTGAAAGAATTGAGATGTGTTCCGATTAATATTGCAATCCATTTTGGATCGATTACATTTGCTAGCACATACTGTAACCCTTTTCACCAAAATTGTGAGGATTTGAGCCTGTTTCATATAAAGCATACATCTTGATGCTTGAATCTTTTGTTATGAGTGTGCCGGTGATTTTAATTATTCCAGAACTTGTGCTTGTAAATCATTACGAAACCGTTGTGAGATTACATTTATTGTAATATAAGGATACATATGTGATAAGAGGCAAATCTTAGGATCTACACCAAATAGCCTTCTTTATTGATTTTTAGCTAGTCACACTGACTGGTTGAACCACATTTTTTTTAACCCTTTTGTTAGCGTCCAATTTTAACGCTAGATACCCTTAGTTACACCTTCTGAGCCTTTTCCTTTCTTTTGATTTAAACCACAAAAATACAAAAAGATTTTACACTTTTTAGCCTAGCTTTTCCCTTTAGTCAAAGTCTTGGTGAGTTGCTAGCTTTGTGAAGAATTATATTATGAATCATGAAGGAAGAATGGAGAAAGTGGAAATTCAAGAACCAACGATCAAAGCAAGTGAAAGTATAGTCATCGCAATACGTATGATGACAAGTGTTATTCTGAGTTTGTTTACAAAAAAAAAATGTGTTGATAGTGTTATGAATAGCAATAAAGTTATGAAATAAAGCATTGATCGCGAAAGAATGAAGTTCTCAAAGACTACAAGGTTATGATTCAAGGAAGTGAAGCTAATGACATTTGACTATAGACTTGGACTAACTTGTATATTCTTAATCATCACTTACCCATATAATCCCATGTCTTATTCCTACCCTTTAGCTTGGTGTAATTACTAAGTGTATTGGCATGTGGTAAAAGGAGACCTTTTGTAATGACCATTTCTTAAGAGTATTTGATTTATAATAAGAGTTTATTCTTGTGTTTAAGGACACCATACCTTATGAACCTTGGATAGATCTTGAATTGATTGCTTTATACTTAAAGCTTGTTTTTATGAACTAAAATCTTGGCCAGGTTTAACTTGTAAAAACAATAGATTAGATCACCATCTAATTATAACAACCAACATGTTCTCAAGAGTTATCACAATCACATGTGTCATTAAAGTAGAAAACTAGTCTAAACAAGTGTAGTTTTTAAATTATTGAATTTGCTCATTACTTTATTTGCTTACATTTAGATAAGTACTTTTAGACTAATATTTGATTCACTCACAAATCCCTGCAAACGATCCCGACTTACCATCATATCTTGCTATAACGGACGAGTACACTTGCTCGTATGTGTTGTTTCTAGATTTGGTAATTCACTTTTATAAATTTAAAACTTGCACTAGCAAAAACGCACATCAATTACCGAAACGAAAGAATAACGAACAAGCTAAGATAAAGTCTACATAGATAAATATGAATAATAAACTAAAACCAGATCTTAATAAAGAGAATTCATGAATGCAAAACAAAATAGAATACAAACATGTGTTAGACTAGGTGGTTCCTAGTCTAATTATACACCATCTCTCTAGCCTTCATGGTTGATGCGCATGATGTGTCGTTGCGGTATATTACTCCAGTTTTACATTTATATTTAGCCGACTTATCAATAACACACACACATAACGAGCAGTGTACCCGGTCAGTTTGTATATATTGGTAAGCAGAGTGTCGATCACTAAGAGTGGAACGTATCATCTAGTTATCCTAATCAGTATTTTAATATCTAAGTTAGTTTTATAGTCTAATCTAATGACAGGGGGTTTCAGCCTGAGAGACTGCCACAGTTTGGTTATCTAATTAAACAGTAAATACTAATAAGAACAAATCAGCGAATAGCATACACGCACACAGATAGATAGTAGAGACAATAAGAAGACCTGTCCTGAAAATTAATATAGCTTGTCACTTTTTTTATTGCTAGTTTTATATGAAGTGTATAAAATTAATCGTACTCGTTGGCTATTATATCGGCGAGTAAATCCTTAATGATTACTTATGAATATCCTACTCATCCAAAGACATCGGAGTAAGTAGGCGAGGAAGGGGTATGGCGGCCCAGCAGTGCTCAGCTAGACACAGAGGTAATCAATGCACTAATATAAGTGAACCAAAGACATCAAACATATAAATTTTAATCGATGGAAAAGCAATTTTAAGGCGGGGATTTGATTATTGCGTACTCACAAACTACCGGCCATCAATCCCGATGAATTAAAGCTTACTATTACAATAAAACAAAACTACTTAATGAATTAAATACATGCAGGACCTTTTTACAGCTCTAAGAGCTTCGTTTGGGGTGTGTCTTGTGTTGCTTGTTTGTCTGAATTCGTCTCCTTAGGGTTATGGTGCACACAAAATTCGTCTAGGTCTTGGGGTATTTATAGTTTCTGTCTGAGGGTTCGATGCGGCGCATGTAGTGGTAAGATGCGGCGCATTGACTTAACTTCGCATGGGGTCCAAGCTTATTATATTCTGGAATATTCCTACACCGCCTTTAGATGCGGCGTAACTTAAATCTTTATCCGGCGCATGTCCTGCAGTTGTCTTGGATTGTTTCTGGTGAAGTCTTGATAGTGATACGCCGTATGTCAATTGTGTGATGCGGCGTATCTGGAGTAGAACGAGCTTGATCTTCTTCTTTGACCAAAGTTTCATATGCGGCGCATGGTAGAATTCCATGCGGCGCATTCTTCAAAGTCAGGCAATGGTCTTCAAATTTATCTAAGTATGATATTGCGGCGTATATGTTGAGTGAGATACGGCGCATCTTCTGGGTTTCAGTAGACTTTTGACATCTTGCTCTTTTTGCTCCGTAATTAGTCCATATTCGCCAAGTTTCACCTTTTACCTATTTTTACCTGAGAATCACTAAAGTAAACATTAAAGCACCGATTCTCATTCATAATAAAGTAAAACAAGTTAATTAAATAGGATAAATGATGATAATAAAATGTACTTATTTGAGTTCATCAAATATCCCCCCATTTGAACTTTACTTGTCCCCAAGTAAACCTTAGATTTAATCTTATGAAAATGTATCCTAAAATGTATTAGGATTTGTTTTTAATAGTTAAGCATGTATCCGTTTTATCATAATCACACAACCAACCACTTAACGAAGTAGAAACAAAATAAATTTTCAATACAAAACAATTCTAAATCATTTAGTTGCTAGTTGTGACGAATATTCTATCATAAGCTTGACAAGTATACACATCTCCCCCACGAAAGCCAAGGAGTAAGAAGTCTAAAGCGGTAAAATGGGTTAGTTGGTTAAGGGTTGATCATCCTTTTTAATCTCTATCGATTTCATATTCTAGAAAAGGCGCCAAAATTACGAATACATGATCGAATCCACGACCACGATACTCGTAATTTCTCAATTCCTTAACTCGAATAGGCTAAAGATAGGACCAAGTAATCTTCACCAATAATATTATATCAAAAAGGGCGACAAAATCAAAAATACATAGCCGAATCTACGACTACGATACTTAAGATTTCTCAAATCCCTAATCTCAATAAATCAAAGGTTCGGATGAAGAATGATATAGGGTATGGATAATATTTAGGATATAAATTGGTGTAAAATAAAAAATAAATAAAACGAATAGATTAAAATCCTAAGTGTGGTTAATTACCTTCCCAACTATCCCATGAAATATGAATAAGACTCATATCATTGAATAACTCACACTTTTGAGTCATGTAACTCACGCTTTAGGTAGACACGAATTATACTCAATAAAATGTTAAACAAAGAATAACCTTAGTTGGCGTTCCCGTAACGGCCAACTCCCATTCAATCATTAATATAATATACAACAACAAATAGTGGTGATATCTCCACTTTACAAAACTTTACATAAGTTGGTTAAAACAAACTTCCAACTTTTTCTTCTTTCTTTTTCTTTTCTATTTGTTCGATTTTTTTTTACTTGTGTAAAATTTCATAACTTTTCTATCACGATTTTTCCGGATAATTTTTCCATACTTTTCATAACTTTTAGAAAATAACTGTAATAGTGAAAGTAGTAACACACGAAAAATAAACTAAAAATATACAACATGTACTTTCACTCCAATTGCATTGTGCAATTTCCCAACCTAACCATAAGATAATGAATTACGCACGCGAATACAGGTAATTTAAGGAAGCACACTTTGCCTAAAGTAACTAACCACGGATTTCAATCTACAGGGCAGGCTAAGGTGTAAGGGTGTAACGAAACATTTTAACAAAGGTGTAAGAAACGAAAGGAATGGCTCTGAGGGTTTTTCTAGGGGTATCTTACTCTAAAAATGAGAGTAACAAAAGGGTTTATACAGGGGTTAACTAACCGGTGTAGTTAGTTAATATCACAAAACGTATAAAGGCTTTTTGGGTGTAATCCTAGAATTTTACCAAGTTAGACAAGTCACTCCAATTATATCAATAATACTCATTATGGTGGTCTCGAGTAGTATACAAGCCAAGTTCTAAAGTTTACAAGTCACTAGCACACTAAAGTTTTTGATTTTAAGCAAAAAGTAATGTTATGTGTGCGGCTATGTAATTTAGACTTAAACAAAAACATGCTAAAAATTTTTAAATTTTGATATATTAAGCGCATTTTAAGCATATTTTTTTAAAAATTTGGACAAGTAAGTGTTCTAATTCTCCGTCCCCCCACTTAAGTTAAACGACATCCTCGTTGTTTGTTTTAAAGGTTTAAAAACTTGAAAATAAAAGAATTAGAACAGAAAAGCTTCCCTGATATTTGCACGGAATGATCCTCCATTATGCGTTTACGAGCAAAGATCAACTTTCTTGTGGATTAGAACGTTTAAGCTTCATGAATGATGTTTTCACAAAAAGTTCAGGAATCTATAGTACCACCTTGACTTTAACACACGTGAGTTAAGAAGGTTCAACTTGCATAACACATTAGTAGTTAGTGAAAATAAAACCTTAAAAAAAAATTGAAATCATCAGGTCAGTTGATACGCCGCATCCTAAGGAAGAAGATGCGCCATATCGAGCCTGAAATTAAAACGAAATAAAATATTATACAAGATATGATGCGTCACATCTGCGTTACTAGATGCGGCACATGTTGTTACCAGACAGATTGTTAACAGTCTGTTGTATAGATTGATTAATATCATCCCTCACAATTCATTCTCTCGGGCTCTCTCAAATAAAATTATGCCGAAATCATAAGCCTGAAACATTAAAATATATAAAGCATAATAATAATAATAATAATAATAATAATGTATAAGTACATGCCCCAAAAGAAAAAATGTATGTAACATGTCCACAATCAATCATCTAGACAAGAGGCTGAGTGTCACTGGGAGGTGTAATATCATCAGTCTCGTCGGTAGAGTGGGTCCCTGAGGTGATAGCATCATCCGTCCTGGGTCTAACTCTACGTGTAGGCAACCGAGAGTACCTCCTCATCCCTCTCACGAAGGTGCCGTCGAGTCGATGATGGTTAGTCCCATCATGCTCCAGAATCTGACTAACACTCACGACAAGCCAATCAATATCTCTCCTAATCACAGCAACGTCAGCCCTCGCACCATCAACCACGCCTCTCAATGCTCTGAGCTCCTCCTCGACTCTCTCTATCCTCTGTCCTGCAGTCCGTGGAACAGGTAGTGGTGCATGAGGACCCTCCTGAGCTGGAGCAGTGGCCTGACCTCCCTGTCCCGGCTCATCCTGTCTAACCAGTCCCAACGGTACCCAAATACATCCCCCCATCAACATCTCGCAAATCCCGAGCCTGTTCACTAGATAGTCTGTATCCATTACTGGCAACCTAGCTACATCAACCTGAAAATCTACAGGGTCATCTTCTCCAAGAACTCCAAATGTCTAGCTAGAAGAGAAACAAAGTGTCCGCTAGTCATCTGACTCCCCCCGTCTCTTCTTGGAGCTATCCGATGCAGGTAATGTGCCAAGAAGTGAGGGACATTCACCACAGGTCCCTCGTCCATGCTGCGTAGGAGACAAAGATCTAAAGTGGTCACCTTCTCAGGTGACTGACCTCTGCCAGCGATAGTGAGCGCAATCAGACGGTGGCAAAGTCTCCTCATGGGCTCTCGGATCAATGTGTAAGAGGGGGTAGTGGTGGTCGAGTCACCTCCAGATGAAATCCTGGTCCAATAGTCACCTAATGATGTACGATCTGGAACAACCCGTTGATGAGTCTCGTATTATACATATTTATACTCCGATATTATATGAATTATAGGATAAAATAACCACATTTCTAGGACTTTTGATACTTAATACAAGAATATATTTGCAGGATAAAGGTCTGATGAAAGTAACGAGGAATACACAAGATAGATGACTTTGTGAACATAAAAGGAAAAAGACATAGTTTGGACTATAGCACGCCGCCTTTGAGAAGGAAGAGTGCCGCTTACGGGCATCTTTTGTCAACTATATACCAACGAGTCAAACATAAAGTACGCTGGTTATACACAATATAAGCGCCGGTTACGCGAGATAAAGCACGCCGGTTTTACATAAAATGTGCGGCGTACTTCACATGGCAGTTATATTTTCTACATTAAATGAGCTAACTTAAATGGCAAGACCGATCACTTGCTTGTCATAAACGTTCAGGGACGAGTTAGGGTTGCATCTACTCTATAAATAGGAGCCTAATTCGGAGTATTAGACACAACACAAAAATAACAAAGATACTTGATCATAGAAGCAGTTAGTAGTGGTTTGCACCAAAACCACTAGCTAAGTCAATGGAACCAAACTTGGAGAGCCACTTGGAGCTTAAATACTTTCGGTATAATTTCATTATAATGCTGGAAATACTTGTTTACATGTGTAACTCTATGGATAAAATGAAGTAGTAACCTTATGTTTGTGTAAGGCAGTTAATCCATGTTTGTTATGAGAATTATGTTATGAATATTGAATCTATGTTACTTGCATTTGATATGACATTGTTTTGTGTTCTATTGTTTGTCTTGATTGATCATAGTGATTGCCTAAAGGTCGAAAGATTCAATCATGTTGGTTATATTATGAAATGTCTGTCTATAACAATTCATTGCTATGCTTGTGAGAATTGCTTAGTAAAACAAACAATAACCTTAGCTATGTTATGTTTAACGGCTAGTCTACAATCTAACGATTTGACTAGAGGAAATGCAAGCTATATACTTCATACTCAGACCAAACTTTATGCATTCTGTGTATCTAGAATCAAAGGCCGAAAGGAGATTCTTTTGCATAGGATAGATATACTAGTTAACGTGATCAACCATCATGTTTTACTCTTATGCATTATCCATGTAACTTCTGTGATAGCTCTCATTATTCTCATGTGCTTTGCCTTGAATAAACATACTTTTAATATAAATTGGGAAAACATTTCAAAGAACTTAAATCCAACAAAAACGGTTTTAGTGATAAGTGACAATCATTTGAACTTAATTTTGTTACCTATAGCTAGCAATAAGAAACAACATCCTCTCTTGGGACGACCTGGTCTTACCTCAAACCTTTGCTATAAACGGGGGTTATACTTTTGCCCATGTGTTTTGCGTAATAAGGAAAATGGTGAAACTAGTTTAATGAATATAGAGCTTTCGAAACACCTCACCCGTAAACTCTCAGCCCAATAGGTGGCAAAAACCAGGGGATGCCATCTCCTTAGTAGTGTGCAACCTCAAAACCAAGATAAACTGCCTCATGGACAATCTGCGATCAGCACCACCCAACCTAAATGCCAAAGTGTCAATAGTATCGAGCCCCAGATCACCCTCTCTATACTGCACTGTACTAAAAAACTCAAGCATCAACACCTTCACTAACGGCTCCTCAATCCTAAACAACCTCTTCCAAGCATGCGATCTGAACAAAACCTGACCCTCAGCATCACTGTGTACAATCTCCATCCTAGTACGCAACCTCCCTGCTGCGTTACCCCCATCTACATGCCCAACACCCTCAAAATCAAGAACCGGTACACTAAATACTCTCCTGTGATAAAATCTCCTGAGCCTCTTCATGTAGTCATCCTCAGCCCCCTGAGTCAATCCCATCAACTCAAACCGTAGCCACGGGTGTCTACTAGCCGCAACAGGCAGTTCCTTTCTGAAAAAGAAACGAGAAATAATTAGTGTTTTGTCAGTTAAGAGATACGGCGTATGTCAAAGACAAATGCGCCGTATGATGGAATGCGTCATATCTTTTCAGAAAGATACGGAGCATGTGGCCATAGATAAGGATACATCGTATTAAATAATTTGATACGGCGCTTGCAGGATACGCCGTATTAGGAAATGATGATACGACGCAACTAAGGTCAACACATGTGATTTTATAAAATTTTGGTTAATGTGTCGCATGTGAGAATCTAATGCGCCGCATCTCATGTTATATCAGTATAAAAGAAAAGAGTTGGGCACGTTTTCCAAGATTCCAAGCCCGTGATGTAATCCACTCAACATCACGTTGCCTTTACATTCTCCTATCCTATTAAATCCATTTTCCCCATCTATACCATTCATTTCCCCCCAAAATTTAAAAATAAACACCCCCGAACCCTAATTTTTTTTCTATTAATCAAATTAGGTCGAGATGTAGCAATCAATCAAAATTAGTTTAGGGCAAACGATCACTAGACTATCTTAACCAACATCCGTAAATTAATTTCTATCCTAACCAATTAATTTTATCACAAACCCTAATTTTCATAAAATTTCAAAACGTGAAATTAAACAAATTTATAAGGATTAATACCTTATGTTACGTAAGAGATAGGTTCGGAAATCGGATTAACGAGTGTGGATCAAGATTATGATTATCAAGTGTGTGTTTTTTTTTACTGTGTGCTCATTTGGGGGTAAAAATGAAATCCGGCGTATCTCGTTCTTATTTATAGGGTAAAAACGATGCGCTGCATCGCAGATACGCGATGCGCTGTATTCATCTATAATAGGTTGCCTGGTCAATGTATCATAATTGGTCATAGATACGGCGCTTAGATAACTTAGATGCGCCGTATTGTTGTGCCATTCATCAAAATTTAAATAGGGAACGTACCTTGGCCTCTGCAAAACTTTTTCTTATGCATTGACTTGGGATTAAACGACATACCATTTGATATATAAATTCAAAATAAGAGTAACTGGCATGATCGTTTTTGTACTGGATTATAATCTCATTGTTTAGTGAATAATGATTTATTCCACAATTAGGAATAAATACCGTTTAAAGTTTACAAAATTGAGATTATAGTTTGGATATGATGTACTACATAGATTAATGTCTGAAGAAATTTTACGGAAATCATGACTTTCGTTGTGGACTTCGGCGTTTTTACACTTAGGTAATTATAAGAAAACAGGTTTGTGTCAACGTTTAGCATGTAAGTTTTACTTTTTAGTAAACCGTTTCTTAAAAAAAATTCTTTTCAGACATGAACATGTAATAATCAGATTTAGATAATTCACTTTTATCGTTAAAAATTCGGGAGAAGATCTGAAGAGAACTCTCCTTAAGTATAACTGAATTACTATAAAAGTTAGCTAGAATTCCAATTTAAGAGAAATTGAGAAACTCAATGTTATCTCCATTGAGTTGTTTTTACCTTTACCGTTTATTGCAAATTTCCAGTTATCGTAGATTTAATCACTTCATCTATGATTCTCTAGTTAGGTTAAGAACGTAATCTTCATGGCGATGCTAAAGTCATCTTTATCCTGAAAGTAAACTAACTTGTGCACGAGAGTAGTGAAATGATCAAAGTAGTTATCAAAAATCAATTATATTTATAAAAATTAAATGCGCTGTATTAGCAGAAGCTAATGCGCCATATTTTCGTTACATTTCAAAACACAAGATTTTTGATTTAGTTGATGCGCCATATCGATAAAAATTGATGCATCGCTTCTGTTTAATAATTCGAAAACTGTTTTTAATTTAAATATTAAATAACCCGTATCTGTTAAAACAAATGCGTCGCATGGCGTTAGGGTTTCGAAAAATTCTTTATTAAAAACAGAATACGCCGTATCTTGGGGAAAGATACGTCGTACTCGAGTTATTAAACGCGTTATATTTTATAAAATTATAACACAATACGCCGCATCCGATAAACAGATGCACCGTATCGTTTGTATCTGCACAGTACAACGTCAGTAGGTACAAGGAAAAGAAAATAAAAATAAAAATAAAAATAAAAATAAAATTACAGAAAATAAAAATCACACAAAAAACAGTAAATATGCAAATTATACAATGAATGCAAATTATCTAATATACAACAAGTTAGGGGTTAGTGCCTAAAAACCTAATAAAAAGGAAAACTAATTAAAATACTAATTAATTTAACAGATAATAACAATTCACTCCCCGGCAGCGGCGCCAAAAACTTGATGCGCGAGCTGTGTCGTTGTGGTTTAGCAGTGTTAATGCCTACTCAAGTTTTACATTTATATTTAGACGACTTATCAATAACACACACACTTAACGAGCAGTGTACCCGGTCAGTTTGCATATAATGGTAAGCAGAGTGTCAATCACTAAGAGTGGAACGTATCATCTAGTTATCCTAATCAATATTTTAATATCTAAGTTAGTTTTACAGTCTAATTTAATGATAGGGGGTTTCAGCTTGAGAGACTGCCACAGTTTGGTTATCTAATTAAACAGTAAATACTAATGAGAAAAAATCAGCGAATAGCATACACGTACACAGATAGATAGTAGAGACAATAAGAAGACCTGTCCTGATAATTAAGATAGCTTGTCACTTGTTTTATTGGTAGGTTTGTATGAAGTGTATAAAATTAATCCGTACTCGTTGGCTATTATATCGGTGAGTAAACCCTTAATGATTACTTATGAATATCCTACTCATCCAAAGACATCGGAGTAAATAGGCGAGGAAGGGGTATGGCGGCCCAGCAGTGCTCAGCTAGACACAGAGGTAATTAATGCACTAATATAAGTGAACCAAAGACCAAACATATAAACTTTAATCGATTGGAAAGCAATTTTAAGGCGGGCATTTGATTATTGCGTACTCACAAACTACCGGCTATCAATCCTGATGAATTAAAGCTTACTATTACAATAAAACAAAACTACTTAATGAATTAAATACATGCAGGACCTTCTTACAGCTCTAAGATCTTCGTTTGGTGTGTGTCTTGTGTTGCTTGTTCGTCTGAATTCGTCTCCTTAGGGTTATGGTGCACACAAAATTCGTCTAGGTCTTGGGGTATTTATAGTTTCTGTCTGAGGGTTCGATGCGGCACATGTAGTGGTAAGATGCGGCGCATTAAATTAACTTCGCGTGGGGTCCAAGCTTATTATATTCTGGAATATTCGTACATCGCCTTTAGATGCGGCGTAACTTAAATCTTTATGCGGCGCATGTCCTTCAGCTGTCTTGGATAGTTTCTGGTGAAGTTTTGATAGTGATACGCCGTACGTCAATTGTGTGATGCGGCGTATCTGGAGTAGAACGAGCTTGATCTTCTTCTTTGACCAAAGTTTCATATGCGGCGCATGGTAGAATTCCATGCGGCGCATTCTTCAAAGTCAGGCAATGGTCTTCGAATTCATCAAAGTATGATATTGCGGCGTATCTGTTGAGTGAGATACGGCGCATCTTCTGGGTTTCAGTAGACTTTTGACATCTTGCTCTTTTTGCTCCGTAATTAGTCCATAATCGCCAAGTTTCACCTTTTACATGTTTTTACATAAGAATCACTAAAGTAAACATTAAAGCACCGATTCTCATACATAATAAAGTAAAACAATTTAATTAAATAGGATAAATGATGATAATAAAATGTACTTATTTGAGTTCATCAATGGTCTTCACTCTTCTTCTGGGTCATTCACCCCAAACCCTAGTGCAGGTTTAGGGGAGAGGAACTTGACAAATTGTAGACGAATTTCCTCTGGTATTTATAGGGCTCGTCTTTGTTACGGCGTAGTCGTATGGTAGGACTACGCCGTAATCCTTGTAATAATCATTACGGCGTAACTGGTTGGAGTGCTACGCCGTAGTCTTTGTAGAAACATACCTACGCTGTAACTCAATGACTTGTTACGGGCGTAGCCTTCATAAAATCTTTCCTACACCGTACTCCAGTTACTAACTACGGGCGTAAGGCTCATATCTTCAACATTACGCTGTAGTCCAATCACTAACTACGGCATAGCCTTTGGTAATCTTTGTTACGCCGTAGCTCAGTAGCTAGCTACGGCGTAGTCTTCACTTCATGGAGTAAAATTACTAGACCACCATGTTTGTGTCTTCAACGTAACTTTAAGCGTAATTCCCACTCCTAAGCCAATAAATCATCAATAACATATTTTTACTCATCTTTACCCTGAAACTAGAATAGGAAGAAATAAGAGTGGATATTCTTCACATAAATAGAAAAGATGAGTAATTCAAAGAGATATTAACGCTTAAATCATGGGTAAATTTGACGTTATCAAATATCCCCTCACTTTTACTCTACTTGTCCTCAAGTAGACTTTATTAATAATTAAAATAGTATCTTCCTCATCACTTAGAAGACACAAATTTAAATTATTAAAGCTGCTAGAATAAAGTTAAGCCGAACACCTCACGAAAAGAAGGGAAGAAATCACTCAAACGCTCCCTATTCTAAGTGTTAAATTTTGGGGTGCTCTCATAAACGCTCAGTCATAGCATGTATTCTATCATAAGCTTGGCATTTACACAAAACTCCACCACTAGAGCTTGAAACAGCTTTTGAAAATAACATTGTTTAGAAAATCATAAGTTTAAGGGTGTAAAGTTGTTACTAGTATACTACAGAAAGGACGACAAAGGCAATGGTACATGACCGGGATGCCGGGCAAGACACCACTGACTGCTTGAATCCCTAACCTAAGAGTACTTCTCAACTAAAAAGGGTAGGTTATAATGTTTGAATATAGTAAGGGTAAAAAGGGAAAGTAATCTTATCTTTCAACCGAGTAGTCACCAATTGCCCCTTTTGCCAGAAAATGCCAATCTTCCGAAGTGTTGTCTCTTATTAGTGACAAATGATACAGTTTTTCTTCTAACAATTCTTCCGGTAAAGAGAGCCATGTCTTCCATGATAAGCTATCTTATTGGTGCTTGTGATTTGCACACTTTATTTTTCTACTTTCTAAATACTGAAATTCACATTTTTTTTAATAATACAATGATAGGCTGATAATATCATCCCCCCACTTGAGATAAACATAGGTAGAGAACATTGGGGGTCTTCGATCGTAACTTTCCTTTCTTGATTCTTGAACTTAGGCATTTCATGACATTAAGGCAACGGAGATTTCTCAACCAAAAACATATGGTTACAAAATTGGTTAGAGTGTTAGGGTGTAATGGGATAATAAGGTGAGGGATGAAAAGGTGTAATAAGGTGTATCTAGGGGTATCTTGCACTAAAAGTGAGTGCAAACAAGGGTTTAAGTGTATAGCTCGAAAAGTCAATACGACTAAACGATGGGTTAGGTGTATATGGTTGATAATCTTAACAATATTGTTTTCTCAAAAAGTTTCTTCCAAACGTATTATAAAAACACATTACTCGTTTATGGTCTCGAAATGATGTAAAAGCCAAGTTATAAAGTCTATGCTACTACCGGCACACTCAATATTTGGTGGATTTTGGGTAAAATAGTTGGAAACGAAAAGGTTAGATCTCACCATGTAATCAAGGGTTATAGTGTGCTCGGGATTAAATTTATTCTAGTTTTGTAAAAATGTGTCAAAATTTTCAAATGGCACGTATAGAATGTTTTGTAAAACTAGAAAAATGAGGACAAGTACTAATTTCAGTGATAATTATGATTTCGTATTCTGTTTCCTATCCCCCTACTTAGTTTGTGCAAAGTCCCTTTTGAACAAAGTAAAAAGTAGAAAAATAGAATAGAAATAAAAAAGAAAAACTCCCCTCTCACGCTCGCGCTCTCGGAAGTTTCCTCACAAAATTTGTTTCCAACGGGTACTAGCCACGGCGTAGGTCTGTGGACCTGCTACGCCATAGCTCCCAATTTGAGACAGAATGTTCATTAGTCTCCTCTAAGTTGCTACGGCGTAGGTCAAAGACCTGCTACGCCGTTGCAACAGTCTGCAACAAATTGTAGAACCTAAAAACCTGCACGTTACCATTCCTAATACCTAAAATATAAATATTAGTAGCAAGTCATGTTCTAGCTATGTTATTACAGACCCAAAAATGATAGATAGTTTTAAAGATAAGGATGGAAAAGATGGTAGGAGCCTAGCGGGTTCATTCACGATCTTGATCTTGCTCCATCGGTGTGTAAAATTGAGTAGAGGGGCCTTGAGGATCTTGAGGGGCTGAAGTGCTCGGATGCATGAAGCTAACACCATGCTGGACTCCCACGTCTGGTATGTTGGACCGATCCACATAATCTGACCCGTTCCAACGAGGGTGGCTCAAATGCAAGTGTTCGAGCATCTGACTAGTACGATCGGCGTTCCAACGATAGTAGTTAGCTTGTTGTACCTGCAAGGCTCTAAAGTCAGCACAAAAACTATCAAATTGTTCACTCATGCCCGCGATTACTGCTGTTATTTCATCCATGTCATTGCCAAAGTTGGTCATGCTTGTATCAATATTCCCCATGCGCCTATCCATGATGTTCATTCGTTCCATCATTGTCATGGTTGGTCGCACACGCTCCTCGGCCACTGTTTGGCTCCCACTAGCTCTAGAACTNTGCTGTTATTTCATCCATGTCATTGCCAAAGTTGGTCATGCTTGTATCAATATTCCCCATGCGCCTATCCATGATGTTCATTCGTTCCATCATTGTCATGGTTGGTCGCACACGCTCCTCGGCCACTGTTTGGCTCCCACTAGCTCTAGAACTACTTTCACCACTTGCTTTCCTCATAACTGGCCTCAACACAGGTTTATTTAAAGGATTGTAGGTGATGATCCCAAACTCGTCCAATTTGGCAATCCTGATTAAAGATGTCTCGACTGCCCGATTCTCCTTAGCCAAAGCTGGTATAGACATCAACCCAAAACTCCTAGCTAACCTAGCAATGAAGTGGGCCCCTTGAATCAAACTCCCTTGTTTTCCACCCTTAGCTATCCCGGTCATAAACTTAGCCAAGTACCACGGAATATCAACAAAATCCCCTCCATCCATACTTTGCATTAAGAACAAATCTTCGACCGTCACTTTTTCTTGTGCCGAATGCATGGCATGAACTGATATAGCTAAGAGTCTGTGCACTAGACGGCGGATGGGATCCATGATTGTTTTGTAGGAAGGTGGGCTTCTGGACTTATAATCTGCTAAACCCGAAATTTGCTGATAGTAGGGTGTAGGATTATAGTCATGAGGTCTTTCTCTTAGGCAAAGCTTGTGATATCTTGAAATGCGAGAGAATCAAGTGATCTTCTAGTATAAAGTCCCATTGCAGAGATGAATTGCCTCATATTCATATCTCTCCTAACACCACCAAGTTGGAAAAACAAACAATTTTCCGTCATACTGGTTACTTCTTCATTAAAACCAACTGAGGCCAAAAATTCCCAAACATATTCGTGGATGACCGGTTCATTAATAGTAAAAATGGTCATCTAAGCGATGCAGACAAAGCTTCCATTGGGGTTGTTGAATTTGGTGTCACACAAATTCTCCAACTCAGTTGTAACCTCTCCTTTGCTAATGGTATTGAGAGCTTCCCTATTAAAAGCTTCCGGGACCTCAATTGTTTTACTCATTAGTTCACGGAGTTCATCCTTGCAAATCTTTCTGTCAGCCGGATCATAGTCCAAGAATTTGAGCCATTGGGCGGGACCATTGTTGTTGTTTCCTGAAAGTAAAAAAATTAGAAACACAGGGGTCCAAGTCTTACGGCGTAGCGCTGTTAATAGCTACGTCGTAGCTGATTTTATGTAACGACTATGGCGTAGTTCCATGAATAGCTACGCCGTAATAGGCTTTAAGTATTCTGTAAAAACTGAAGCTACGGCGTAGCGCTATCACTAGCTACGCCGTAGTTTTTAATAGAGTTGTTCGGTATAAAATTATTGGCTACGGCGTAGTTTAATAACTAGCTACGCCGTAGTCAATAAATTTTGAAAATTAATTCTCGAATAAAAAGTACGTGCTACGGCGTAGCGCTATGACTAGCTACGCCGTAGCGACAGTTCTGCAGTCGCAATCTGCTATTGTTACGGAGCAATGATCAAATTGCTACGCCGTAACCATAAAAATTTCATCCAAAGTTTTAAATATGAGTTTCCCACTCAAAATTTNCTTCTAGTATAAAGTCCCATTGCAGAGATGAATTGCCTCATATTCATATCTCTCCTAACACCACCAAGTTGGAAAAACAAACAATTTTCCGTCATACTGGTTACTTCTTCATTAAAACCAACTGAGGCCAAAAATTCCCAAACATATTCGTGGATGACCGGTTCATTAATAGTAAAAATGGTCATCTAAGCGATGCAGACAAAGCTTCCATTGGGGTTGTTGAATTTGGTGTCACACAAATTCTCCAACTCAGTTGTAACCTCTCCTTTGCTAATGGTATTGAGAGCTTCCCTATTAAAAGCTTCCGGGACCTCAATTGTTTTACTCATTAGTTCACGGAGTTCATCCTTGCAAATCTTTCTGTCAGCCGGATCATAGTCCAAGAATTTGAGCCATTGGGCGGGACCATTGTTGTTGTTTCCTGAAAGTAAAAAAATTAGAAACACAGGGGTCCAAGTCTTACGGCGTAGCGCTGTTAATAGCTACGTCGTAGCTGATTTTATGTAACGACTATGGCGTAGTTCCATGAATAGCTACGCCGTAATAGGCTTTAAGTATTCTGTAAAAACTGAAGCTACGGCGTAGCGCTATCACTAGCTACGCCGTAGTTTTTAATAGAGTTGTTCGGTATAAAATTATTGGCTACGGCGTAGTTTAATAACTAGCTACGCCGTAGTCAATAAATTTTGAAAATTAATTCTCGAATAAAAAGTACGTGCTACGGCGTAGCGCTATGACTAGCTACGCCGTAGCGACAGTTCTGCAGTCGCAATCTGCTATTGTTACGGAGCAATGATCAAATTGCTACGCCGTAACCATAAAAATTTCATCCAAAGTTTTAAATATGAGTTTCCCACTCAAAATTTCATCGATAAGTAGTTAAATTAAACCTAACCCTAATTTTATATTGATTTAAATCGAGCAAACCTAAACCAAACTAATACATTCGTTCAAACCATAACTAAACAGAGTAGATCTCATCCGTAATCGTGTTTCAATCCTACCCATCTAATACTAGCAAGAACAAACCCTAAAAATTGTAAATAAATTATAAGCAAGGTCAAGATAAGAGATTAGGGGTGTTTACCTGCCATTGTAGATGCTAAGGAAAGGGAATGAACAAATTTCTTGAAAACTTTTTCGAAGAGGGGTCGTGTGTTTGTGTGGAATGAGTTGCATAAGTGTATGTGTATTCAGCCTCGTGTTTAAATACCCTCTGGTTGCTACGCCGTAGATAGCTAGTTCAAAATTTCAGTGTTCGTTTTAACCACCTAGCATTGCTACGGCGTAGTTCTTTTAGTGGCTACGCCGTAGTTAGGTTTAAAGTTTTAAGTGATAAATTGTAAATTTGCATACCTGGATTTCGTAACGAGGTTAAAACTCGTATGTAGATCGTCAATGCATGTTTTCTCTTGATCTTTTAATGTGAAAATTGAAACATACCTTAGTTTGCCTAAATAAACTGCTCTCCGGTAGCGGCGCCAAAAACTTGATGCGTTATATTCATCCTGTTTTACATTTATAAACTTCGAATTATAAGGATTAACACATACTAACGGGCAGTATACCCGGTCATGTGTAGTATGCCTTTAGATAAATATCCGAGTGTCGTCCCAAGAGCTGTTGTTCTGGCAAACTAATATAAGAGTTAAAAAGGGGTATTAGTTGAATATAATATATAGTAACCAAGAAATAAAATAAACAGAAGAGGAAATAAATATACTAGGTTTTAAGACAGGTTATTAAGATATTAAGGTAAATCATATTCATATTTTAGTGTTCTATGCAGTGGTTGTGTTAGGTCACCATTTTAGTAAACACAAGTATTCAAATGAAAGAAATGAGATGAGAATTAGACTTGGTTGATTAAGATCAATATGAAAGATGAAAGAACAAGAGTTTCCTTAAGATATGAAACTAACCAACATTTGATACAAGAGATATGATGTCCTATATATAGGTGAAAGGTAGGGCGACATCCCTTCCTTCCCTATCTTCTAAACGTGTGGGCTTTTAGGCCCATTGGACATCTTATTGAACTTAACTTATAACCATACGATTAACTAAATAACGTAGCTAAATAAGATAATACTAGAAACCTATTACATTGACTGAAATAACCGAGACTTGACTGAATAGTTGAACACTATGATCCTAACAATCTCTCCCTAAGGATCGGTCATGAAGGATTGTTGAAGGATAGAAGTTCGTCGCGGTCATCGAGGTTGCTTGACGTCTTTGTCTTTGGACTTTAACTGTTGACATTTGTAGCTTTAGACGTCATCAAAATGATTGTAGTAGAAGTGATTCATCATTCTTTGTTCTTTGTCTTTGTTGATGTGAAAATGATAGATGATGTTGTAATCCGCCATACGTCACTTTCGGTGTCTCCAATGAATTCGCTCCGTTCCTACATGCTCATACATCTTTGACTGTGTTGTAGTTATGTATTCGTAGCTCTTTGTCTTTGTTGTTGAAGATTCATGATTGTTGTCGTAGAATCTTTTCTTTTAGACTGTGATGCTGCATCGAGCTTTCTTTGGCATTTGAGATGTATGTATGAGCATGTGGAAGTTGGTGTTCAAGATGGCATTTGTACCTGAAATAAAACAGTTAGCAATAATACAACCGGTACTTACAGGTTTGAACTAGAATTCATCAACAGCATATTGTGAAGACTCCTTCTAATTCGTGCCAAGGCCGTTCCTAATCGGATACCCCCTAGGGAGCTTACACGGGCACAACTAAGTACACCCACGTTTAGGTGAGTCGCTGGAGATCACCCCACGACTGTAGACCGTTTGAAGCCATCATAAACACTAAGCGTAACCCACAAGGAATTACCGAAGTGACCTGCTGTCAGGGCTGTTTGATGTTGACCCTGGCAGGATTTACGTTCAATCATTCGAAAAATACCTAAGTAAATCCCTCACGAACGTTCTAGGCAGATTGCTAAGATCTGCGAAGGACTCGATAATTTACA
>LBNU01007312.1:0-32177 GCA_014162995.1 Artemisia annua
ATAACTGGAAATTTAAGAAATTGAAAATAGAAAACCTCGACTCTAGCTTTACTAGAGTATCTCTAAGCTCAACAAGCTCCTAGCTTATCAAAGATAAGCTAGGTAAAGTCCATCTTGCCCCTCCATTGTAGGCAACTTCCAAAGCGTTCCACAGTCTAATGCAAAGGTACCCTGTGATTATTTGTTACTGAATTTTTTACCTTTTTATGTTTTCTTATGATTAACTATGACCTAAGTGAGCTTATGATACAGTAATATTAAGCTTAGAACACCATTAGAACTAAAAAGGAAATTTGCAATTTGAAATTATGAAACTGAATTTGAACTGATAACCATGGATTTTTGATTAACAAAAGATCAAATTACAACTTTGAAACAGATTACAAGCTTCTTTGATTAAAACTAACAACTAGAATTTGAAATTACACTAATTCGACATAAAAATTTAACTAAGTGACTACACTCTCTTGAATGCTCCATCTTCTTCCTTAAATAGGGGTCTTCTAGGGTTTGTGATGATCTCTGAGCATTTCCCACTTCAATCCTTAGCCCTTGTATGCCTCAAATTCAATCCTAGCCTTCCACGAGTTAGTTTTTAAATTACAAGGGCATTTTGGTCATTTTGCAAGGTTTTAAATTTCAGGTATTACACTCAAACTTGGAGAGCAAGTTTGGAACATATATAAACCCCTCAATAGCTTAAAGAAACGTGACAGTAGATACCCCACAAACCAAAAAATCAATTTTCTAATATATGATACCAATCGGAGCTCATATATACTTACATAGAATGCATGCATAATCCATGTGCATGCATATAATACATATAAAGATTAAATGCATATTCCATGCATGTTATTTTGGTTGTTACGCTTGACAGCTATGAACTCCAATATGGTTTATTTTGTTCGACATATGGGAAATAAATAGGTTTGATCCTATTTATTTTATTTATGCTAAACCTTGTTTGTTGTATGCTTTACTTGTGACAAGAATTAGCATTCTAATTGAATCGCTAACAATACGTGCGTACAAGAACGTAGAGAAATCCTACTTTGGATTTTTTTAGTGGTTGCCTATTTAACTTGTTTTAAGGTCGATTTGCATAAACCCTAATTAAGGTTCTTCACTTGTTTAAGATTAATCAAGTTTGCATACGGTACGTTCTTATTTAAGTTTATGTTAATCTTTTATATGTTATAGATGTTCTTACGCTTCCGCATATGTAACTACATGATTTATTTATTTATATGATTGTCATGATACTTAAATTTTAACATTCAGAACAAGTTGACCCAACGAGTCTACGGGGTCCAGCAAACCATCCGCATGTTTCATATCAATATCTAAGTATCATAAAATCAATTATTGACCTCAAGGGTGACTCACAAAAGCAAAAATTGTACCTTTGCAGAAGTGGGTTTTCCCTCCAAAAGTTCACCATCATCATCATCATTCAAGAAATTCAAGGACCTCTTTTTGAATGAACTATTTGTCATTGCTNCACAAATTGCCACCTGTCATGCAGTTTATTAGTTTTAACTTTGTACACTTAAAGCATGAAAAGATAAGTTGCAACCGTGCAATAAAGTTTCATTGTTTCATAATATGGTCATGCTATTTATTTACCATTAAAGACCAAAATAAAAGTGAAGATACTTAATCAATGAATAAAAAAATTCGTTAGTTTGAAAGTGAAAAATATTCTAACAAGTTATTGCCACATTATATTTTCATTTTTATTTTACACCATTAATAACTTCACATAACTCTTTCATAAAATCAATCATCAAACTAAGACTAATAGTGATCACCAAATCGACCAAATAAACAATAAAAAATGCTAATGAGTAAATGTTGCAAAATCTGGTTCAAGGTCCATTCCATTACACTTGAAGACGAGGTCTGTTACTTAGAATCTAACATTTAAACTTTATTAGAAACAAATTTTAATATTCTTTTATCTTTTTTTTCCCTCGAACTTGCAACAAAGTTTCATCAAATAAAACTCATTCCAAGTCAACGGAAAAGAAAGAGTAACAAAGTATTAAGACTAGTAATTATTAGATAACAAAACAAAGGAGGAAGCTATCATATCAAAAGGACAAAAACATATACAACTGAGTTGATGTTTGGCTTCTTGTTTTATAAGGATCCCTCTATTGGCCATTTGCTACAACCGAGCTATGTGGGATACTATATTCAAACATCCAACTATTGTCTTGTTTGCAACCTTTGTGAAATGTTAAATTTAAGGTGATCACGATAAGTACTTGCATTACATTAACATTTTCGCCTAAAAGGGTAAACTTTTTACGAACTTGACATAAACTTCCACAATCACATGAACACTGATATAGACACATGACGAACACAGTAGAAATACAGAGAAACTACGACCTTATGCTATAATAAAATAAACTTGATCATCAACACTTTTAAGTCATTAAACTTGTCTCGCAAACAAACCATTGTTCATAAAATTCAGCGAAAAACTATCCAAAACTCGTGGACTATAACCGAAAAAGGATACGGTTTTCACACCCAAGAGTAAAGTAACAACAGTTACCAGTGACGCCTTTTTTGACCCGACAAATACAAACACTTACCATGAGGATGCACACATAGGTATAAAATTGATCACCTACTCCCATTTTGCACTCGACATATGTACAATACTTTATCCCATCGCATTGGGTGGTTCAAAACCTGTATTTTACTTATAGGTTCATGTTTGCATTATTTTTTGACTGATAGCACGTGAAAATTACAAATACTCATTAGTTTATGTGAAAATATAAGAAAGAAGTATCATCTGAAACAATTTGAATAATATTTGAATATTTGAAGTCTCGTCACAATCATGCTAGTTTCATGTTAAATGAGCAATTTTGCTATAAAAAACATATCAAAACTTCATTTGTCACTCGTCTTTATAACCACTCTTATTTATCAAAATAAAAGTATATGTACCATTACATTGCTAATAGTCAATTTTAGATAAGTAAATGAGTTAAATTTTCTGTTAGGTTTGAATTAGGGGTGAAAACGAGCCGAGCCGAGCCCGAGCCTGCCAGAGCTCGAGCTCGGCTCGTTTACATATATAAAGCTCGAGCTCGGGCTCGAGCTCGTTTCGAGCCTTATATATTGAGCTCGAGCTCGGCTCGTGAAAATTTTCATAAGCTCAAGCTCGGGCTCGGGCTCGACTAATTTATATAAAGTTTTAAAGAAAACAAAGTTCAAATAGAGCTCGGCTCGTTAATTACATAATGCTCGAGCTCGTTTACTAATTTTAAGCTCGTTTATACGTATAGGCAATATATATACGTATATATTTCTAGGGCTCGTTTAGGCTCGCGAGCCTAATCGAGCTTTTTGTATAGAGCTCGGGCTCGAGCTCGATTATTAAATGAGCTCAAACTTAGGCTCGAGCTCGGGCTCGAGCTCGTTTAGGCTCGGCTCGTTCGAGCTTTTTACCGATCCGATCCCGAGCTTTTCACGAGCGGCTCGGCTCGTTTCCACCCCTAGTTTGAATTGAAGAATATCCCATTAAGTTACTGTCAGATTGCATTAGATGTCATTTCGATTTTACATTATTCAGATTTAAGCTCAAAATATACAATTTAATTTTGAATTTAATTTAGAGACAAATGTTAATAACTTTTTATCTTTTTTTTCAAACTAACCACAAATTTTCACTAAACGAACATTTGTGAGAAGTTCGAGAAAAAAAAGTAAAAAAATATTAAAACTAGAATTTAACAAAACAAAAGTATGCATCTAGCATACCAAAAAGCCAAGAACATGAAATACTCTATTTGGTGTTTGGGTTCTTATTTTAAAAGGATACCTCCATTGGCCATTTGGTTCAATAAAGCAATGTGGGATACTATATACAAACATCTACAGTAATTTTTACATTCTACTAAATTTTTTTGATTATTGTATTAGTTATTTAATTTACGTTTTCTTGTCTTTTTTGCAACATTTGTGAAAATTGTTTTGTTTTTAATGTGTATGTGTTACTAACCAACCATAGTATAGGTAAATCTAACGTCCAATGTAACTTCAAACACTTTTTGTATTCTTAATTTAATGATTTATTTCATATCATAGAACACTTAAGTAGGTAACACATGATTGATGTGTTGCTCAACAAATGGTGTAAAGTATATCAAATAACGACGTGAACGTGTCGTCGGCAAGCTAATTGAATGTTGTAGAGGCGTAAGTGGGTTTTTTAATAGAAAATACGCAATCACCTCGACTCCAATAAGATTTAACCAGTGGCGGCCCTGAGGATTTGAGTACCCAGTGCGAGCTAAGAAAAAAATGCCCCTAACTCCTAGCAAATTTTCTTTTTTTATAAATGATAACTAATGTTATAACAATTAATTATATCCATAACAAAATCATAGTATTAAAAATACATACCATAGTAGTTAACCGATGATTCGTGAAGTTTTTCTAGCATTCTTCATAGCAAATTGGTTGATTAGCTCTTCACAATTTAAAAATTTTCCAAAAATTTGTGCCCCATTCGAAAATGTGCCCTGTGCGGGAATCGGGTTTGCACCCCCTCCGGGCCTCCCCTGGATTTAACTCTAACGGGACTTGAACACACTATCACTTTAGTTTAATTCTTGTGGCAAGTTTTAATACATGTTTATCGCTACACAAAAGACATGCTTGTTCACGCAACAATAATAACATGTAATATAATACAAGTCGAAAACTTCGAGTCATCCATAGTTCAAAATAACTTTCGTCATACTGCAAGTTAAAAGAGCAATTTTGCTATCAAGAACACATATCAAGAGATCATTTGCCACTCATTTTAGTCACTCTTGTTTACCATTAAAGGACAAAATGAAAGTATTTTTGCCAGTTAACATTGCTAAAAGTGTCTTTTAGATACTTGATCAAGAAGTTAAATTTTTTGTTAGTTTTGCTAAAAAGACGTGTGTCCTAATGATGCCTAACGTTGTGTGAAAAGCTTGACCAAATAAGTATCGGTTCGAGTTCTACTTAAAATATGTAAGATGTAGTTAAATGCCACTAAAAATATTCCATTGGTTTACTACCACATCATACTATATTTCTTACATGATTTAGATTTTAACTATACGTCTTTTAAATTTTACTTGATTTTGATTTTAACTCAAAACTAACATTCTTACATACTACTAAAGCGCTTGATGTCCCCTAAATAATAAACAATGCATTAAAAAACAATTTTTGTAATAAAAAACTATTTTTGGTTTGGATTTGCTGATTTAGCCCATTCGTGATTTTGCCATAAGCCCACTTCGTAACTTAATTGCTGACAAGTTCCTCTTAAACTATTGGTACTTTGAATAATATATCACAGTTTTGACCACTGTTTCTTTCCTCAAAACTTGGTGACACCTTTGACCACCGAATACCAGAAAACGTTCAGATCTTCAGGTGACTTTTTTCTTGGGTTCTAGATCGGTGTATGTTATACCGAGAGAAAAGGGCCACAATCACACTGTCGGGCCACCATATATAAATCCTTCTCTGAGTGCCATCAAAATTGTGGCTCAACATATATAAATCGGTTTTATTAAAGATTTCAAAATTAGGGCTTCGAATAAAATAAAAACGGGTTAAGGGGAAGGCGCGTGAAGATGTTTTACCGAGAGAAAAGGGGTGGTGGGGTGATGGTGTAGCGGTGGTGTTGACTGTCGTGGCGGTGGGTGGCGCGTGAGAGTGTTATGGAGGGAGTCGCGAGGTCACGAGCTCCAGAAATAACAAGGGTAAGCCGATCTAACGATTCGGCTAGGAAAATGATTCGCCGGAAAATATTCCGGCAATGTTGGTCGCCGAAAATGATGGTGGCTGGCCGGAGGTAACAAAGAGAGGGAGAGAGAATTATAAGTTAAAATGAAATAATTAAATATAAAAATGGTTTAAATATAAAAGTTGTAGGGTTACAAATGAAAATTCATATAGTGAGGGTCAGATCCGAAAATAGAAAGGAGGGACTAGAACTATCAATTTAGCTAAACTTTTCGTTAAAACGATTCGTGACTCATTCGACATAGCAAACGGACTCGAAAAATTACGAAACTTGCGCCATTGTTCACGAAATCATTTTTCCAATAAAATCAAGTATAAACTTCAAACTTTCTCTGAAACTCAATATAATCTAATAAATTTGGCAAATCCGATATGATTCGTGTTTTCTAGGCTGTGATGGGCAATCAAGGTATGTCACTTTTGGGTGTGTTTTTGTTTGGCAAATGATTGCTATCAGACATTCAATAAGTAACTTAATAGAACCAGCAACATAATAGACTGGTGAAAAACTAAGACAACAATACGCCATAACGATCACATACTAGACACAAATTAATAAAAAAAATTATCTAGCGAATAAAAGTCCCGCCGCAACGCGGCGGGCATCATATTCCTTGTTTATACTAATTTTATAAAACAAATTACTAAATAATACTATAATACACCATAAAAAATGTCGTCGTTTTATCCTGGCTTTTCGCGCCCATTTTTTTGGGCTCCGGTGATGTTTATTTCAATATGGTTTACATGTGTTGCCTTAAATTGTTGCAATTTGATGGTGGTTGATATGAATTGCATTTATTGCTTCTCTTATAATGATGATGTAGACAAGAACATGAAAGTAGTCCCAAGATAACCCTCTAATATTGTTAGTATTTACTTAGTTTAATTTGTGGTTGTGCAATTGCAACCATTTCATAGTGTATTTCTGTTTGAGGTGATTTTTTCGCTCAGTTTTGGGATTCCATTGTTTTTAATCCAGATTCTGATTGCTCTCATGCTTACTTCATAAATTGGTGTTTTTCAAGGTTCTTACGTATGTGAATTGATGACTTGACAATGTTCGCTTCCAGGTCTATATTGTCTCCATTAAAGGCCGATGTCGATTTGATAATATTATTCTTAATATTATTGACGTCACCTGAAATCTGTTTTTTGGATGAACTATGTTTGTAGGTAATACATAAGTCGTTTCTCAAACTGTGGTGAAAGAACATGATGCCAACCTGACGAGCAGTCAAGAATGTGGTGTGGATGACATATATAACGAATGTTTGGATAATATTCAGTAGCTGGCAGCTTATCATAGAATTTGACTCACCACAGCATTTTGGTATATGAATAGTGTGTCTTATGGGGTGTTTGGATTAGATTTTCATGCCGGTTTATGGGTTTATTTCAATGTGGAATAGCTCATAGATACACTTTTTCATACCTATCATCTTCTCAAATATCAAGTTGAGGCAATGGAGTTGAATGAGCTATAAGCTCATCAACCTTTTTAGATTCAAACAAACTCATAAGCCGGTTAAATAAGCCGACCCAAATACCCACTTAGATATCAAGTGTGCATTTTAGGTCCCTTTTCTGACATATGGTTGTTCTTCATTTGAATACAGGTGTGGTACACTAATGTTCCAAATGTACAGTTTCCTGAATATAAGGGTGGCCAAAATTGGATTACTGTAGATAAGGATAAATATTTTCCCTTACGATGGTTGGTTCGTCTTGGTAGATGGTCCCTGAGATTGGATTTAGAAATGATAATGGGGTTGCATTAGATGTTGGATGTGGCGTGGCAAGTTTAGGTAGCCTCGAAAGACATACATGATAACCAAATTCAGTTTGCGCTAGAGCATGCTGTGCCTGCAATGCAATGGTGGCAGCTTTGCAGGTATGCATATTAATGTCTTAGGCGGAAACCTCAGGTTGTTGTATATATAACTTTATTCTTGGAGTTGGATATCCAAATTTTTGGCCAAATGCTTATGCTGCCGTAATGAAATAAGCACAAACACTCTTTTTTCAGGCTATTTATTATTACTTTGACCAAACCTACGTGACAGATATTTCTCCAACAGTGGCTTTTGAGACTTATAAACCCTTTATTTTTCACAGCCACATCAGCACAGTCGGAGAGTATATTGCAGCATTAGTGACATTCAAGAAAATAGAATGCGGTCATTAGAGTAGGCCGTTAACGTCGACTGGGTACAACACACATTTTACACCTGATGCCCGTCCATGCAAAACTTGGGTGACACAGCCGTTACTCAGGTATGAATGTGGCCGTTGTATATTAATGGAACTTCTCATATTGAGCGACAAATTTATAATGATTATCGCTGGCTTTTCTAAATTATAATGTGTTTGTGTTGGTGTTTTATGGTGCTGTAGGTTTGTACCCAACGGTAAGTGAGGCCCCCGCTGCCCGCAGTTGGTGGGCGTGAAGGTGTTGGTGAAGTACATTCTGTAGGCTCAGCAATAGAAGGTCTTTCAAGTTTTGACTGGAAATGGATATTAAAATTGAGTTTAATTAATCACAAAACAATTCACTAAACACACCATTTTCTCACAATGACAAAGCTAATAGTACTTGCATTCGCATTCACAACAACTGTAGCCGCTGCAAAGAGCTTCCCAGTGTCAATCAGCAATGCCAATGTGCATCCGTGCAGCAGGCGTACCAAAAAGCCCAACAGACGCAGGGACAACAAGGCGGACTGTTTGCTAGGCAAAAGATCCAAAGACAGACGCAGGGACAACCTTCAAGTACAATCATGTGCACTCTCAACTGTCATCCGCAAAAGTGGCTCAAAATCACAACAATTTTGATGCCATAGGATTCAAGGACAACGTTTCCTGCAATGCCAAAGGTACATTTAACGAGTACCTGAACAAAGGAATAGTATACGTACAGTTGTATATAATTTAATGTGTATATGTGTTGTGTCCTGTCATATACATCGTATATGACATTATTCAATATTCATACTTGTTATTGTTTTCAGTAGTCCTGGTAATTTCTTCAAGTTATTTATTCGAATACTCCAAATCTGTTTATACTCTAACACCTCTTGACTAACATTTTTATTCGATATACTTTGTTCAGATGACAGAACTGCCATTTTTCTCTACTCGACTGTTGTGATTGAGGAACTTGTTGGTCCCTTTTACCCAGTTAAGTTAACTATGAAGTTAATCTAACCGTGCATTATGGCATAATGATGTAGTGAGGTTCTTTGATAAAACAAGATATAAGAATGAAACGTAAATCAAAACACAAGGTAATTTTTCAACGTTTAATTCTTATTAGAAATGAATCAAAGAATTATACCCAAGTGTTTTGCGGAATAAACACTTGGGATTGAAATGACAAGTATGGTGTGTTTCTCCTCACTAAACTTAAGCTAAGCTTAAGTGACAACTAAGGTACAATCGAGCTATCTCGAGTACAAGTATGTTCTTTGGAGGAGAAAAGGGTTTGTGAATGTCTAAGCATTAATTGCACAAACTTAACCTTTTCTCCTCTTTATGATCCTATTTATACACAAGTATAATACATACTATTGTCCAATGGATTAAAGACTTCTAAAGATAAATCTTTAGAAGATCTTGTTCACTGTTGAAGGCAACCCATATTGGGTTAGAAGACAGATAAACCTTTTTAGGATTAGGTTGGATTGTAGCCAAATAAGGAAAGTTTGACTTATAAAGCGATAAAGCACTTTATTGGGACAGTTCAAACTTTCCCTCCCAATCCCGCCTATTCTTCAGTCTTCAGGTAGCTTTCTTCAGTCTTCATAGTTGGTGAGGAGACTTGGGGATTCAGTGAGCTATTGTCATCGCTCACTGAATCCATCATCTTCTTCTTTGGCTTAGATGCCATTCACTGAGAGTCCGCCTCACTGAATGGAAAACCTTTCTTCGTTAGGCTTGTTCTAAACATCCTGAAGATGACTCACTGAATGACTGTTCACTCAGTGACTTGATTATGTTTAAGGGAATTCAACACTTAGGTGATTTTATGTTCAAATCCTAGTTAAGGAAAGCTTGGGTACTTTCAGTGACCCAACAGTCTCCCCCTATTTGGATATACAAATAGCCTAAGTGTTCTATGGATCAGTGTGAGTGAGCAGATTGTCTTCTTCCCACACTGAACGTATCTAAGTAATATTAGGACACTGATTAAACAAAATCATTACTTTATTAATCACTATTACATTCCTAAAATTGACAAAAGATACAAAAGATAGGTGTTGTTGCAGATTTAGATGTTGAGCTTGTAGCCAAGAGCTTCAAGCTTGGTTCTCTTTGACTTCAGCAAGTTCTTCTCAGGATGTCCTTCAATCTTGGCTCTCAGGTCTTTGCAGAACCTTGCATTCTCAGCAGTCTTAATTGGAGAAGCCATCATGAAGTACATGAGCATAGCCTTTACCCCAGCATTATCAATGTCTGACCATCTCTGGAAGGAAGGATTGCCAAATTCATCAGTGAAGCACAGTCCTCTTTCAGGTTGTTCAAGGACATGGTTATTCATGAAGTTGACTCCTTCAGGAAGTTCTCTATTACAATCCAAGCCAGGAACCTTGATTTCAGGTTCAGTGTCCACTCTCTTCCTTTTCCTTAGAGTGGACTTAGATGGGGCGGCCTGAATGGCTTGTACTGAAGGTGGCATTTGGGAGGGAATCCCAAGTTCTTCATGTTTCAGGGCTAGATTATGATAACGGGCTTCAAGGGACTTCATCAGTTTTGGGACCACTACATTGTTCTTCTTTGTGATGATTGGAGCTAGTTCATCGAGCTCAGTGATCCCGAAGTCAGTGATCTTGAATGGATCATGCACCTTGAAGTTTCTTTTGTCCTGGCCCCTGAAGACGGTAAGTACTGCAGGATTGGATTTCACATGGATTTTAACATCAGTGATGGTTTCTGGATTTAATCTCTGTGTCATAATCCAAGTGTATCTATCAATGTTCTTTTGTCTGTTCTCTGCAGCTCGTTTCAGTTTAGCCTCCTTCTTTTGCTTCAAGGCTAACAAGGCAGCATCCTGAGCTTGTTTGAACTTTTCACCCCCTTCCCTCTTCTCCAAATCTTTAGGATTCAGCCCAAGAGATTTTCCTTCTTCATTGACAATCTCAATGAGAGTTTGCTTACTGATCCTCTCCTCTTCAGTCGCCAGTCTTATCCTTTCCTCTCTATCCAGATGAGCTTGAATATCAGCTTCAGTGAGATAGTAAATTTCACCGTTGATTTCATAAGGGATCTTTTCATCAGGTTCAGGCCTTACATCTTTGGAAGCAGGAACAAGCTTCCTAGTTTGTTCAGGTTCTGTTGTTGTCATGATGCCTTTACCCTTATCTTGCTGGCTGTTGAGAGGAGGTTGGTAGGATGAGATTGGAGATGCCTGAATTATGCGCTCCCCCTCAGTGTGAGAAGGAGTTTCTTCTGAAGCAACCTGAGTGACAAGATGACTGGTGGATGTCTCAGGAACTTCAGTGGCATGCGACTCAGTGACATTGGGAGCTGCTTCAGTGACATTCTCCCCCTCAACTGTTGCCGGAGCTTCAGTGAGAGCAAGAGTTGGTGTGGCCACTGAAGTAGAAGGGCCTGAGGACTCCTTGAAGGCCTTGAAGATCTCAGACATCATGGATTTGATCTCTGAAGTGTCTTGTTGGATGGCAGACACTTTTTCTTCAAGGAGAGCCTGAGAACTTTCGATGGCCGTCATTCGAGAACCAAGAGACCAGGCCACTGAGCTAGAGGATTGAGCCCAGTTAGCCACATCCTGATTCAGGCTGGTGAAGGAAGACTGTATGCTGGAGACTGAAGCGTTGAGGGACTGAAGGTCCAAAGATTGCAGCAAGGTGACCAATTCAGGAAAACTTGCCGATTGCTGAACAAATATATCCGAAGCCTGAAGGAGCTTCTGAGTGAGTTCAGGATCTTCTTTGACCAAGGCTTCAATGTTTTCGACTTTGGGAGTGAGTTGGTTGAAGGATTCAACAAACTTGTTCATGTGTGAAACCAAAGTCGTCAGGTGGTGGTCAATGCTGGAGTTCTGTTCCCTGACATTATCATGAAATTCTTCGACAGATTCTTTGAGATTGCAGTAGTGGACTGCTTGTTCAGTGTGTAAGTCGAAGACTTCATCAGTGACCCCACGGAACAAGGCATTGGTTGCCTTCTTCAAGAACCTAACCATTTTGCGGCCAGTGAGAGGAACGGAGTCATCTTTCTCATCCACTGATTCAGTGTGTTCAGCTTCAGGTTGTGATTCCGCGGCAATGTGGGATGGAGACTGAGGAGTAGGTTCAGTGTTTTCAATGGTTTGATCAGCAGTCTCTATATCATCCCCAGCTTCAAAAAGTTCCTCATCACTGCACTTGGTTATTTCATCATCATCAGAATCCAGCATAGCCTGAAAAGTAGCCATTGAGTCAATCTGCAACAAAGGAATAACCAGCTCCTCTTCATAAGAAGATTTGCTTTTGGTGTGGTCAGGGCCTGACCCCTCAATTCCAGTGGATTGGGTTTTATCCACCTGGTCCTTAGGGTCAGTCCCTGAGGAATGCGCAACTCCATGAGGGGGTGTAGGTTCCATATCAGCGGGTGGTTTGTTTCCCCCTGAGTCTTTGTCCCCTGATGTCCCTTCAGGCACTGGTGGGTTTTGGCCCGTGCCATCACTAGGAACGGTGGAAGGCGCTCCCCTACTAGCGGGTTGTGTATTTCCCTCTAGATCTTGGGGAGTAGTAGTTGGGACCAAGGGCACTGACTGTGATGTATCAGTGTCCTTCGTTGTCACCGGGGGTGTTGAAGCCTGGCCCTTGGGTGTCTGATCAGTCTGGGGTCTTTTGTGCCTTTTAGGCTGTGTCCCTGAAGTCTTAGGGCCCTGTGCCTTTGGGTTGGTTTTTGGCACAGTCTTAGACTTCCCTCTTTTCTTAGAAGGGAGAGGTGGAGACACTGAATTCCTCAGGTTGTTTACAGCAACCATCCGATCCGTCAATTCAATGTTTGAGACTGAGGATGGGTCTTTTAAAAAATTTTGTGAACTCAGGATGGCAGGTAAAGAGCCAAGGTGAAAATCCTGAGTATAATCACAACCCAGTAACCTTTGTAAAGCACATGAAAGGAATCTAGGATAGGAGACATAGTCAATCCTAGAATCCTTCAGCAGCTTGGTTACGAGATCACTGTAAATGATCTCTCCAATGTCGACATTGACTCCTGTCATCAGGCAATAAGACATCATCAACTGCATAGAATTAATCTGTTCAGTTGATGAGTGATTTCCGCCGAGGACCTGAATCACAAAGGTGAACAGGATCCTCCAAGCCGCGGGAAAGGAGTTCTTGGTGACAGGAGTTTTGTCCAAGTTTTCAGGTTTCAGAGCTATTCTTTTCAGCCCCACTTTAACCACATCAGGGTGTGGGGCTTCAGTGTAAATTCCATTGTTGTAATCCAGCCCTGTTGAGGAGCAAAAAGTTTGAAAATCCAGTGTAAACCTTTTTGTCCCATTTAAAACTGAAAAACTGATAAGGTATTCCCTGAGAGGTCGTTGTTCATCCTTATCAGTGGGAGGTGACGGGTCATAGGCCACTGCAGTTGCCCACAACTCCCTGAGGTAGTTGTGGTACTGAAAGTAAGGTGTAGAGGTGAAGGCCTGGTATAAAGGGCAATTATACAAAAATTTAACAATGTCTTTGTAGGCAGAAACATTTGATGGATAAGAAAAATTGCCAACGACATTGTTAGTTTTGAAGTTTACATCACCCGGAGTCAAAGGTGCCCATTGAGGTGCAACTTGGATTCCTTGGTTTGTTGCCATTATTTGTATTAGTAAAAGATTTTGAAAAGGTCTTGAATGGCAAATATAGATCACCAGATGGTCACAAGTTGATTCCAACAAGATCGCTGCCGTGAAATAATCTATATGATATCAAGAGGATTGATACAAAGATGGATATCTTTATATAAGTCCTTTTTGACCAAGAAAAGTATTTTGCAAACTTGTTTTGGGTTGACAATATTACACACACTTTGCTTTTGAAAATTTTGAGCAGAGTTTCTTTAAAGATTTTTGTGTGTGTGTGTTTTTGAAGGAGAAGGGGAGTATTTATAGAGTGGTGGATTAGGGTTAGGAATTTCAATGGGTTTATGATTTTGAGAATCAAAATAGATAATTCATTTGAAGTCCGCATTTATTGCCACCACTCCACTTCCCCATAATTTTCGCACCTGTTCATTTGAACAGTTGCGCAGTTCTGCAAAAGACACTTTTGCAGGTATTAAAATATCACAAGATATTTTATGTGAGAGAGGGCAGTTAATGCCAAGTGGGATAACTGGTGATAATGTGGGGGCCCAAGATGTGGATGCCAGAAAGGTAAAAGACATATATTCCTATATTAAATAAGAATTCAGTTACCAACCTAGGACATTTACTAACTAAGTACTTAGAGCATTTAGTTAAAGCATTGAATGCTTTCAGTGTGTCTTGGGCACCCTGAGAGTATGAGTTGTGTAACTCACTGAGGGTTGTTCAGGGTCCTTGAAGAGAACAATATGTTGGAAAACATTTACTCAGCGTCTTGACTGTCAATGTCCAACATGCCCAATTCTGCTTTCAGTCTTGTGAAAGTGGGCTCATCCAGAGGTTTAGTAAAAATATCAGCGAGCTGATATTCTGTGGGGATGAAGTGTAATTCAATCTCTCCATTCATGATATGGTCCCTGATGAAGTGATATCTTATATCAATGTGTTTGGTTCTTTGATGTAAGACAGGGTTGTTGGAAATGGCAATTGCACTGGTATTATCACAAAAGATAGGGACACTTTTGTAATGGATGCCATAGTCACTGAGTTGACTTTTCATCCATAGTACATTTGCACAACAGGAAGCTGCAGCTACATATTCTGCTTCAGCTGAAGACATAGCTACTGACTGTTGTTTCTTTGTACTCCAACATACCAGTTTTCCTCCAAGGAATTGGCAGGATCCTGAGGTACTTTTCCTATCCATGTTACAGCCTGCATAGTCTGAATCAGTGTAACCTTTAAGATCAAATCCAGAGCACTTAGGATAATACAAACCAAGATTTGAAGTTCCTTTAAGGTATCTCAGGATTCTTTTCACAGCAGTGAGATGTGATTCTTTTGGGTCAGACTGATATCTTGCACATAAGCATACTGCAAACTGAATGTCAGGCCTTGTGGCTAGGAGATACATCAGTGAGCCTATCATTCCTCTAAACATGGTCTGATTCACTGATTTACCAGTGAGATCAGGACCAAGATTGTTTGGAGGGACCATAGGGGTTTTGACAGAAGCACAATCACTGAGATCATACTTTTTCAGTGTGTTCTTGATGTACTTCTCTTGACTGATGGAAATTCCTTGATCAGTCTGTTTGATTTGTAATCCAAGAAAGTATGTGAGCTCTCCCATCATGCTCATTTCAAACTGTTTTGTCATCAGTTTCTCAAATTGTTTGCACAGTTTGTAGCTTGTTGAGCCAAAGATGATGTCATCAACATATACTTGAACTAGGATCACATCTTCCTTTGTCCTGTAGATGAATAGAGTATTGTCTATTCTTCCCCTGACAAATTTGTTTTGGATTAGAAAGGCTGAGAGAGTATCATACCATGCCCTAGGAGCTTGTTTAAGACCATAGAGAGCTTTGTCAAGCTTGCAAACATGGTTAGGGAACTCATAACTTTCAAATCCAGGAGGTTGTTGAACATAAACTTCTTCTTTAAGTTTACCATTTAGGAATGCACTTTTGACATCCATTTGGTAAACTTTGAAGTTCATGTAAGAAGCATAAGCAAGGAAGATCCTGATGGCTTCCATTCTAGCAACAGGGGCAAAGGTTTCTTCATAGTCAATTCCTTCCTGTTGATTGTAGCCTTTGGCAACAAGCCTTGCTTTGTTTTTGACCACAATGCCATTTTCATCAGTTTTGTTCTTGAACACCCATTTCATGCCAATCACAAAAACACCCTGAGGACATTCAACCAGGGTCATGACATCATTTTTGTCAAATTGTTCAAGTTCATCATGCATGGCATGAACCCAACTGGGATGTTTCATGGCCTCTTTCACTGTCTTGGGTTCGATGGTTGAGATGAACCCAACATACAGACATTCATTGGCTGAGGCTGCAGTAAGTTTGGCAGCCATCCTTCTAGTGAGCATTCCCTCAAAGACAGGTTCACCAATGATGTTAACAAGCTCAATGTGTTGGTGTCTAGACCATCTTTCTTGAGGTCTGGGGTAGGAATTTGAGCTTGTTGAGGCCTGATTTGGAGGTGGAGTGGGTTCAGGTGTAGGTGCCTGAGGTTCCTCAGGAGTTTGGTCTTCAGTGAGTTCATTTTGAATGTCATTTTCAACAATTTCTAGATTCTCGGGTTCAATATGAGATATCTGATTTTGTGCTTGTTGAGCTTCAACGAACTCACTGATGGTATGATAAGGAAGGTTGTGAGGTATGATGTAGTATGAGAAATCTGCATCAACTTGATATTGTGTGGAAGAGTTGTTTTCAGGATGATATTCATCAGGAGGATATCTTGAAGAATTGTTGATCCCGATTTCTTCCACTAAAGAGTTAAAAGACTGAATGCCTTCAGTGCTTTCATCGAAGGTGACATGATAGGTTTCCTCAGTTTGTTGTCTTCTAGTGTTGAACACCCTGAAGGCTTTAGAAACCAGTGAGTAGCCTAAGAAATATCCATCATCAGCCTTGGCATCAAATTTCCCTAGGTGATCCTTGTGATTATGAATAAACACAGGACACCCAAACACATGAAAATAGCTGATGTCAGGGATTCTACCCTTGAATATCTCATAGGGTGTTTTGTTGTGTCTTTTGACAACGATGGACCTATTTTGAGTGTAGCAAGCTGTTTTGATTGCCTCAGTCCAGAAGTGTTTAGAAAGGGCTGACCCATTCAACATTGTTCTGTCTGCCTCAATGAGAGTTCTGTTTTTCCTTTCAGCTACTCCATTTTGTTCAGGAGTGTAGGGAGAAGAGAAATTTTGGGAAATTCCCTTCTCATCACAGAAGTTCTCAAGGTCCTGATTCTTGAATTCAGTCCCATTGTCAGTCCTGATTGGTTTGACTTTAATGTCATTTTGGTTTTCAATGTTCCTGACAAAAGACATGATGGTTTCAGCTGCCTGACTTTTCTTGGTCAGGAAGTAAACCCAAGTGTATCTCGAGTATTCATCCACTATAACCAAGGTATACTTCTCATGGTGAATGGACATTGGACTGACAGGTCCAAAGAGATCCATGTGGAGAAGATGAAGACAGCTTTTGATTGAGAAATTTTGTTTGGTTTTGAATGAGGCCCTATGGTGTTTTCCTTTTTCACATGCTGAACAGGGTTTGTCTTTAGAAAACGCCAGTGAGGGTAGGCCAAGAACTTTGTTTTGTTTGGCCAGGTTGTTGATGTGTTTGAAGTTGAGATGTGAGAGTCTTTTATGCCATAGCCAGTTGATTGCTTCACTTGCCTTTGTGAAGAGACAAGTTCCATTCTGAGTGAGTGTAGACATGTCTAAGACATAGACATCATCTCTTCTTGGTGCAATCAACACAACTTCTTTGTTGGCATTAAAGATGGTTCCTCTCTTGTCATCAAACTGAACTATGTATTTTGCATCACATAGTTGGCTGACACTGATGAGATTGTATTTGAGTCCATTTACATAAGCTATCCTAGTAAAAACTATACCATTGCAGTTTACTGAACCATAACCTTCAGTGGGAGCTGATGAGTTATCACCAAATACTACCTTGGGTCCTGGTTCTTCTATGTATTTGTGCAGATACTGCTTCACACCAGTCATGCTTCTTGAGCATCCACTATCTAGATGCCACACAGGCTCCCTGGCATGTTTCTGCACAAATTGTAAACTGAATTAGTTCTTTCTATTGACCCACCTTTTAGTAGGTTTGGGCCTCAAGGATTTCTTAAACTTATTTATGGACTCATGATCAGTGGTGGAGTGGACTTTGCTTTCACAAATTGTGCATCTTAAGCTTGAAGAGGACTCAGATGGCTGGGAGACATTTGATGTCAGTCCTCTTCTAGCCTTGATGACATTGTCATGTCCTGAAGCATCGTGGGAAGGATCTCCACATATATCACAGCAAGGATACATAAGGCAATCAACTGGGTGATGGTCATTGAAACCACAATGTGTGCAAGGTTTAAGAGGCACAGCTTTAGGTTTCAGGGTTTGCTTTGAAGTTGAAGCATACTTGTGAGCCTGAGCTTTGTAGTTTGCTTGATTTTTCAAAGATGTGACAAAGGAGAGGTGATCAGAAGTCCTATGGTCTTCTTGTTTGCAAATCATGCAAAATAGGATTCTGTAGCAGTTATCAGTGGTGTGGTTTGTGTAACTGCATAACTCACATCTCTTGAGTGGCTTTTTGATGGATTTTGGTTTTGATGTAGTTGAGGAAGCTGAAGCTGGTCCCTTATCCTTAGATGAGGTTTTATCATTTGATTCTAGCTTTTCACTCAGCTTCCTGACTAGTTCAGCTAACTGATCAACCTTAGATTCAGTGCTGGCACTGTTAATCTCAGTGGAAATGGAAGGAGTTGAAGCTTCAGTGGGAGTTGTAGTTTGCTTGTTTTGTTTAGAACAGGGGTTTTTCAGAATCGTTGTGCCCAATCCAACCTTCTCCTTGGGAGAATGTTGAGAGTAGACAAGAGGTCCTATGTTAGAACAAGGTTCAGCTCCCTGAAGCACTTTCAGTGGTGGTAAAGGGGTTTGTGTAATTGATTCAGATTCACTGACATCATCAGCACTGCTGGCATTGTCAGTGACTCCAAGTAACTCCTTAATGGCCTGACTTTCAGGCATCAAGATCTTTCCTGTGTCAAAATTAGGCATATTGCCTTCAGGACTGGGTCTTTCAATCCAGTCCTTTGACTTGGGATTCATCTCTTTTGCAAAGAATGTGCCAGCAGGCAAGAAAGTTGTATGACTATGAGTCTCTTTAGAGGATTCAGGAAGTTGATCCTCTCCTATTACCTTCTTTTTGGTACTAGGGATGAGACTGACAGTTTCATAGACTCTAGGGTTTTTCTTGGTCCAACTTTCTATGATGTCTTTTTCTTTCTTAAGTTCTTCTTGAAGAGCATGGTTTTGTTTGACAAGTTCAGTATTTTGAATTTGAAGTGTAACATTTTCAAGCTTAGCTTGTTTTAAAACAAGAAGTTCATCCCTACACTTATTTAATTCAAATGTGAGTTTGTTAAACTTTGAAAACAGATTTAGCCTTTGCTCTTCGACATACTTAAGATCAACATTGATATAGTTCAAATAGGACTGCCAATCACATTCATCATCCATAGAAAGTAAGATGTTTACCTTTTTCATGGTGATGTTGACCCATTCGCCATTTCTGGCACTGCTTTTACCAACTGCAAGCTTGTTGTCATCTGAGAGTGCCATCAGTGCACTGACATGAACTTCTTCTTCTTCTGAGGACACTTCTTCCTCATCCCAGTCATAAGTTTCAGCAACTAGCCCCTTGTTTTTGTTTTGAGCAGGTTTGCTAACTTGAGGAGACTGAGAGTTTGAGGGAGCAGCTTCAAGAAGGGCAAGCTTGGCTTTTGCTTTCCTATACTTTGCTTCAAAGTCTTTTTGAGAACTTTTCTCAGCATGGTTTTGAAAATATTGAGGAGACTGAAACATTTTGGGTTGAAATTTGCCAGTTCCTGAGGTGTGATTTCCTGAAAACTTGTATGATGGTTCTGAAAGAGTTTTTGAGAAACAATCTTTAGCAAAATGGCCTCTTTTACCACATTTGTAACATTCAACATTATCATTTGGTTTTGCATTAGAGAAAGCTTTGTTTCTTTTGATAAAACGTTTAGAGTTAGCAAGGAGTGCTCTTTGTTGAAATTCATTTTGCAAATCATTTAAGTACTCCTCACTATCTCTTTCATCAGGCTCATCATCTGAGTTTTCTTGATAATCCTGCACAATACCATTAGAGTAGAAAGCAGTTGATATGGGTAAAGCAGTCAGGGTCTTTTTCATTTCCTGAGCTTTCTTGGTCTCAGGGTATCTCCTTGAGATTAAGTTATCCTCATAGAGGTACTTTCCAAAGATTTCAGGAAGCTCAAGATTTTGAAGGTTATTAGCATTTCTCATACCCTGAGAGAAGTTTAACCATTTCTCAGGGAGACTGTTGACAAAGCCAACATTGATTTCATGCTTAGACAAGGTGACACCATCGTTGGTCAGTTCATTTAGGAGGGTCTTATAGCGGGTATAGGTTTCTGAGAGACTTTCAGTGTCTTTGGCCCTGAAAGTATTGTACTCAAGTTTCAGGTCCATGACCCTGTTTTCCTTGGTATCTGAGGGGCCTTCATAGCTATAAACCAAGTCAGTCCAAGTCTGCTTTGCAGTAGGACAATTTATGACTGATTCCATTATATCGTCAGGAAGACATGATATAATGATGCATTTTAGACGTTGGTCTTGGTTGACCACCCTCCTCTCATCTATAGTCCACTGACCTTCAGGTTTAACTAAACCTTCAGCTGTTTTTGGGATATATGGACCTTCATTAATAAGCTTAATGTAATAAGGTTCCATCCCGTTCAAATAGCAAAGCATTCGCTTCTTCCATTTGTTAAATTTACCAACTTCAAGTCGGGGAGCAGTAGCAGAGTAGCTTCCTCCCTTTTTATCGACTAGTTGGGGTACATCATTATCGGCCATTTTGGGATCTTGATTTTAAAAACTTTGAGCACTCTGTGGTTTTAAGAAAGTTTTATAAACCAGAGGCTCTGATACCACTTGTTGGTCCCTTTTACCCAGTTAAGTTAACTATGAAGTTAATCTAACCGTGCATTATGGCATAATGATGTAGTGAGGTTCTTTGATAAAACAAGATATAAGAATAAAACGTAAATCAAAACACAAGGTAATTTTCAACGTTTAATTCTTATTAGAAATGAATCAAAGAATTATACCCAAGTGTTTTGCGGAATAAACACTTGGGATTGAAATGACAAGTATGGTGTGTTTCTCCTCACTAAACTTAAGCTAAGCTTAAGTGACAACTAAGGTACAATCGAGCTATCTCGAGTACAAGTATGTTCTTTGGAGGAGAAAAGGGTTTGTGAATGTCTAAGCATTAATTGCACAAACTTAACCTTTTCTCCTCTTTATGATCCTATTTATACACAAGTATAATACATACTATTGTCCAATGGATTAAAGACTTCTAAAGATAAATCTTTAGAAGATCTTGTTCACTGTTGAAGGCAACCCATATTGGGTTAGAAGACAGATTAACCTTTTTAGGATTAGGTTGGATTGTAGCCAAATAAGGAAAGTTTGACTTATAAAGTGATAAAGCACTTTATTGGAACAGTTCAAACTTTCCCTCCCAATCCCGCCTATTCTTCAGTCTTCAGGTAGCTTTCTTCAGTCTTCATAGTTGGTGAGGAGACTTGGGGATTCAGTGAGCTATTGTCATCACTCACTGAATCCATCATCTTCTTCTTTGGCTTAGATGCCATTCACTGAGAGTCCGCCTCACTGAATGGAAAACCTTTCTTCGTTAGGCTTGTTCTAAACATCCTGAAGATGACTCACTGAATGACTGTTCACTCAGTGACTTGATTATGTTTAAGGGAATCCAACACTTAGGTGATTTTATGTTCAAATCCTAGTTAAGGAAAGCTTGGGTACTTTCAGTGACCCAACAGTCTCCCCCTATTTGGATATACAAATAGCCTAAGTGTTCTATGGATCAGTGTGAGTGAGCAAAGTGTCTTCTTCTCACACTGAACGTATCTAAGTAATATTAGGACACTGATTAAACAAAATCATTACTTCATTAATCATTATTACATTCCTAAAATTGACAAAAGATACAAAAGATAGGTGTTGTTGCAGATTTAGATGTTGAGCTTGTAGCCAAGAGCTTCAAGCTTGGTTCTCTTTGACTTCAGCAAGTTCTTCTCAGGATGTCCTTCAATCTTGGCTCTCAGGTCTTTGCAGAACCTTGCATTCTCAGCAGTCTTAATTGGAGAAGCCATCATGAAGTACATGAGCATAGCCTTTACCCCAGCATTATCAATGTCTGACCATCTCTGGAAGGAAGGATTGCCAAATTCATCAGTGAAGCACAGTCCTCTTTCAGGTTGTTCAAGGACATGGTTATTCATGAAGTTGACTCCTTCAGGAAGTTCTCTATTACAATCCAAGCCAGGAACCTTGATTTCAGGTTCAGTGTCCACTCTCTTCCTTTTCCTTAGAGTGGACTTAGATGGGGCGGCCTGAATGGCTTGTACTGAAGGTGGCATTTGGGAGGGAATCCCAAGTTCTTCATGTTTCAGGGCTAGATTATGATAGCGGGCTTCAAGGGACTTCATCAGTTTTGGGACCACTACATTGTTCTTCTTTGTGATGATTGGAGCTAGTTCATCGAGCTCAGTGATCCCGAAGTCAGTGATCTTGAATGGATCATGCACCTTGAAGTTTCTTTTGTCCTGGCCCCTGAAGATGGTAAGTACTGCAGGATTTGATTTCACATGGATTTTAACATCAGTGATGGTTTCTGGATTTAATCTCTGTGTCATAATCCAAGTGTATCTATCAATGTTCTTTTGTCTATTCTCTGCAGCTCGTTTCAGTTTAGCCTCCTTCTTTTGTTTCAAGGCTAACAAGGCAGCATCCTGAGCTTGTTTGAACTTTTCACCCCCTTCCCTCTTCTCCAAGTCTTTAGGATTCAGCCCAAGAGATTTTCCTTCTTCATTGACAATCTCAATGAGAGTTTGCTTACTGATCCTCTCCTCTTCAGTCGCCAGTCTTATCCTTTCCTCTCTATCCAGATGAGCTTGAATATCAGCTTCAGTGAGATAGTAAATTTCACCGTTGATTTCATAAGGGATCTTTTCATCAGGTTCAGGCCTTACATCTTTGGAAGCAGGAACAAGCTTCCTAGTTTGTTCAGGTTCTGTTGTTGTCATGATGCCTTTACCCTTATCTTGCTGGCTGTTGAGAGGAGGTTGGTAGGATGAGATTGGAGATGCCTGAATTATGCGCTCCCCCTCAGTGTGAGAAGGAGTTTCTTCTGAAGCAACCTGAGTGACAAGATGACTGGTGGATGTCTCAGGAACTTCAGTGGCATGCGACTCAGTGACATTGGGAGCTGCTTCAGTGACATTCTCCCCCTCAACTGTTGCCGGAGCTTCAGTGAGAGCAAGAGTTGGTGTGGCCACTGAAGTAGAAGGGCCTGAGGACTCCTTGAAGGCCTTGAAGATCTCAGACATCATGGATTTGATCTCTGAAGTGTCTTGTTGGATGGCAGACACTTTTTCTTCAAGGAGAGCCTGAGAACTTTCGATGGCCGTCATTCGAGAACCAAGAGACCAGGCCACTGAGCTAGAGGATTGAGCCCAGTTAGCCACATCCTGATTCAGGCTGGTGAAGGAAGACTGTATGCTGGAGACTGAAGCGTTGAGGGACTGAAGGTCCAAAGATTGCAGCAAGGTGACCAATTCAGGAAAACTTGCCGATTGCTGAACAAATATATCCGAAGCCTGAAGGAGCTTCTGAGTGAGTTCAGGATCTTCTTTGACCAAGGCTTCAATGTTTTCGACTTTGGGAGTGAGTTGGTTGAAGGATTCAACAAACTTGTTCATGTGTGAAACCAAGGTCGTCAGGTGGTGGTCAATGCTGGAGTTCTGTTCCCTGACATTGTCATGAAATTCTTCGACAGATTCTTTGAGATTGCAGTAGTGGACTGCTTGTTCAGTGTGTAAGTCGAAGACTTCATCAGTGACCCCACGGAACAAGGCATTGGTTGCCTTCTTCAAGAACCTAACCATTTTGCGGCCAGTGAGAGGAACGGAGTCATCTTTCTCATCCACTGATTCAGTGTGTTCAGCTTCAGGTTGTGATTCCGCGGCAATGTGGGATGGAGACTGAGGAGTTGGTTCAGTGTTTTCAATGGTTTGATCAGCAGTCTCTATATCATCCCCAGCTTCAAAAAGTTCCTCATCACTGCACTTGGTTATTTCATCATCATCAGAATCCAGCATAGCCTGAAAAGTAGCCATTGAGTCAATCTGCAACAAAGGAATAACCAGCTCCTCTTCATAAGAAGATTTGCTTTTGGTGTGGTCAGGGCCTGACCCCTCAATTCCAGTGGATTGGGTTTTATCCACCTGGTCCTTAGGGTCAGTCCCTGAGGAATGCGCAACTCCATGAGGGGGTGTAGGTTCCATATCAGTGGGTGGTTTGTTTCCCCCTGAGTCTTTGTCCCCTGATGTCCCTTCAGGCACTGGTGGGTTTTGGCCCGTGCCATCACTAGGAACGGTGGAAGGCGCTCCCCTACTAGCGGGTTGTGTATTTCCCTCTAGATCTTGGGGAGTAGTAGTTGGGACCAAGGGCACTGACTGTGATGTATCAGTGTCCTTCGTTGTCACCGGGGGTGTTGAAGCCTGGCCCTTGGGTGTCTGATCAGTCTGGGGTCTTTTGTGCCTTTTAGGCTGTGTCCCTGAAGTCTTAGGGCCCTGTGCCTTTGGGTTGGTTTTTGGCACAGTCTTAGACTTCCCTCTTTTCTTAGAAGGTAGAGGTGGAGACACTGAATTCCTCAGGTTGTTTACAGCAACCATCCGATCCGTCAATTCAATGTTTGAGACTGAGGATGGGTCTTTTAAAAAATTTTGTGAACTCAGGATGGCAGGTAAAGAGCCAAGGTGAAAATCCTGAGTATAATCACAACCCAGTAACCTTTGTAAAGCACATGAAAGGAATCTAGGATAGGAGACATAGTCAATCCTAGAATCCTTCAGCAGCTTGGTTACGAGATCACTGTAAATGATCTCTCCAATGTCGACATTGACTCCTGTCATCAGGCAATAAGACATCATCAACTGCATAGAATTAATCTGTTCAGTTGATGAGTGATTTCCGCCGAGGACCTGAATCACAAAGGTGAACAGGATCCTCCAAGCCGCGGGAAAGGAGTTCTTGGTGACAGGAGTTTTGTCCAAGTTTTCAGGTTTCAGAGCTATTCTTTTCAGCCCCATTTTAACCACATCAGGGTGTGGGGCTTCAGTGTAAATTCCATTGTTGTAATCCAGCCCTGTTGAGGAGCAAAAAGTTTGAAAATCCAGTGTAAACCTTTTTGTCCCATTTAAAACTGAAAAACTGATAAGGTATTCCCTGAGAGGTCGTTGTACATCCTTATCAGTGGGAGGTGACGGGTCATAGGCCACTGCAGTTGCCCACAACTCCCTGAGGTAGTTGTGGTACTGAAAGTAAGGTGTAGAGGTGAAGGCCTGGTATAAAGGGCAGTTATACAAAAATTTAACAATGTCTTTGTAGGCAGAAACATTTGATGGATAAGAAAAATTGCCAACGACATTGTTAGTTTTGAAGGTTACATCACCCGGAGTCAAAGGTGCCCATTGAGGTGCAACTTGGATTCCTTGGTTTGTTGCCATTATTTGTATTAGTAAAAGATTTTGAAAAGGTCTTGAATGGCAAATATAGATCACCAGATGGTCACAAGTTGATTCCAACAAGATCGCTGTCGTGAAATAATCTATATGATATCAAGAGGATTGATACAAAGATGGATATCTTTATATAAGTCCTTTTTGACCAAGAAAAGTATTTTGCAAACTTGTTTTGGGTTGACAATATTACACACACTTTGCTTTTGAAAATTTTGAGCAGAGTTTCTTTAAAGATTTTTGTGTGTGTGTGTTTTTGAAGGAGAAGGGGAGTATTTATAGAGTGGTGGATTAGGGTTAGGAATTTCAATGGGTTTATGATTTTGAGAATCAAAATAAATAATCCATTTGAAGTCCGCATTTATTGCCACCACTCCACTTCCCCATAATTTTCGCACCTGTTCATTTGAACAGTTGCGCAGTTCTGCAAAAGACACTTTTGCAGGTATTAAAATATCACAAGATATTTTATGTGAGAGAGGGCAGTTAATGCCAAGTGGGATAACTGGTGATAATGTGGGGGCCCAAGATGTGGATGCCAGAAAGGTAAAAGACATATATTCCTATATTAAATAAGAATTCAGTTACCAACCTAGGACATTTACTAACTAAGTACTTAGAGCATTTAGTTAAAGCATTGAATGCTTTCAGTGTGTCTTGGGCACCCTGAGAGTATGAGTTATGTAACTCACTGAGGGTTGTTCAGGGACCTTGAAGAGAACAATATGTTGGAAGACATTTACTCAGTGTCTTGACTGTCAATGTCCAACATGCCCAATTCTGCTTTCAGTCTTGTGAAAGTGGGCTCATCCAGAGGTTTAGTAAAAATATCAGCTAGCTGATATTCTGTGGGGATGAAGTGTAATTCAATCTCTCCATTCATGATATGGTCCCTGATGAAGTGATATCTTATATCAATGTGTTTGGTTCTTTGATGTAAGACAGGGTTGTTGGAAATGGCAATTGCACTGGTATTATCACAAAAGATAGGGACACTTTTGTAATGGATGCCATAGTCACTGAGTTGACTTTTCATCCATAGTACATTTGCACAACAGGAAGCTGCAGCTACATATTCTGCTTCAGCTGAAGACATAGCTACTGACTGTTGTTTCTTTGTACTCCAACATACCAGTTTTCCTCCAAGGAATTGGCAGGATCCTGAGGTACTTTTCCTATCCATGTTACAGCCTGCATAGTCTGAATCAGTGTATCCTTTAAGATCAAATCCAGAGCACTTAGGATAATACAAACCAAGATTTGAAGTTCCTTTAAGGTATCTCAGGATTCTTTTCACAGCAGTGAGATGTGATTCTTTTGGGTCAGACTGATATCTTGCACATAAGCATACTGCAAACTGAATGTCAGGCCTTGTGGCTAGGAGATACATCAGTGAGCCTATCATTCCTCTAAACATGGTCTGATTCACTGATTTACCAGTGAGATCAGGACCAAGATTGTTTGGAGGGACCATAGGGGTTTTGACAGAAGCACAATCACTGAGATCATACTTTTTCAGTGTGTTTTTGATGTACTTCTCTTGACTGATAGAAATTCCTTGATCAGTCTGTTTGATTTGTAATCCAAGAAAGTATGTGAGCTCTCCCATCATGCTCATTTCAAACTGTTTTGTCATCAGTTTCTCAAATTGTTTGCACAGTTTGTAGCTTGTTGAGCCAAAGATGATGTCATCAACATATACTTGAACTAGGATCACATCTTCCTTTGTCCTGTAGATGAATAGAGTATTGTCTATTCTTCCCCTGACAAATTTGTTTTGGATTAGAAAGGCTGAGAGAGTATCATACCATGCCCTAGGAGCTTGTTTAAGACCATAGAGAGCTTTGTCAAGCTTGCAAACATGGTTAGGGAACTCATAACTTTCAAATCCAGGAGGTTGTTGAACATAAACTTCTTCTTTAAGTTTACCATTTAGGAATGCACTTTTGACATCCATTTGGTAAACTTTGAAGTTCATGTAAGAAGCATAAGCAAGGAAGATCCTGATGGCTTCCATTCTAGCAACAGGGGCAAAGGTTTCTTCATAGTCAATTCCTTCCTGTTGATTGTAGCCTTTGGCAACAAGCCTTGCTTTGTTTTTGACCACAATGCCATTTTCATCAGTTTTGTTCTTGAACACCCATTTCATGCCAATCACAAAAACACCCTGAGGACATTCAACTAGGGTCATGACATCATTTTTGTCAAATTGTTCAAGTTCATCATGCATGGCATGAACCCAACTGGGATGTTTCATGGCCTCTTTCACTGTCTTGGGTTCGATGGTTGAGATGAACCCAACATACAGACATTCATTGGCTGAGGCTGCAGTAAGTTTGGCAGCCATCCTTCTAGTGAGCATTCCCTCAAAGACAGGTTCACCAATGATGTTGACAAGCTCAATGTGTTGGTGTCTAGACCATCTTTCTTGAGGTCTGGGGTAGGAATTTGAGCTTGTTGAGGCCTGATTTGGAGGTGGAGTGGGTTCAGGTGTAGGTGCCTGAGGTTCTTCAGGAGTTTGGTCTTCAGTGAGTTCATTTTGAATGTCATTTTCAACAATTTCTAGATTCTCGGGTTCAATATGAGATATCTGATTTTGTGCTTGTTGAGCTTCAACGAACTCACTGATGGTAGGATAAGGAAGGTTGTGAGGGATGATGTAGTATGAGAAATCTGCATCAACTTGATATTGTGTGGAAGAGTTGTTTTCAGGATGATATTCATCAGGAGGATATCTTGAAGAATTGTCGATCCCGATTTCTTCCACTGAAGAGTTAAAAGACTGAATGCCTTCAGTGCTTTCATCGAAGGTGACATGATAGGTTTCCTCAGTTTGTTGTCTTCTAGTGTTGAACACCCTGAAGGCTTTAGAAACCAGTGAGTAGCCTAAGAAATATCCATCATCAGCCTTGGCATCAAATTTCCCTAGGTGATCCTTGTGATTATGAATGAACACAGGACACCCAAACACATGAAAGTAGCTGATGTCAGGGATTCTACCCTTGAATATCTCATAGGGTGTTTTGTTGTGTCTTTTGACAACGATGGACCTATTTTGAGTGTAGCAAGCTGTTTTGATTGCCTCAGTCCAGAAGTGTTTAGAAAGGGCTGACCCATTCAACATTGTTCTGGCTGCCTCAATGAGAGTTCTGTTTTTCCTTTCAGCTACTCCATTTTGTTCAGGAGTGTAGGGAGAAGAGAAATTTTGGGAAATTCCCTTCTCATCACAGAAGTTCTCAAGGTCCTGATTCTTGAATTCAGTCCCATTGTCAGTCCTGATTTGTTTGACTTTAATGTCATTTTGGTTTTCAATGTTCCTGACAAAAGACATGATGGTTTCAGCTGCCTGACTTTTCTTGGTCAGGAAGTAAACCCAAGTGTATCTCGAGTATTCATCCACTATAACCAAAGTATACTTCTCATGGTGAATGGACATTGGACTGACAGGTCCAAAGAGATCCATGTGGAGAAGATGAAGACAGCTTTTGATTGAGAAATTTTGTTTGGTTTTGAATGAGGCCCTATGGTGTTTTCCTTTTTCACATGCTGAACAGGGTTTGTCTTTAGAAAACGCCAGTGAGGGTAGGCCAAGAACTTTGTTTTGTTTGGCCAGGTTGTTGATGTGTTTGAAGTTGAGATGTGAGAGTCTTTTATGCCATAGCCAGTTGATTGCTTCACTTGCCTTTGTGAAGAGACAAGTTCCATTCTGAGTGAGTGTAGACATGTCTAAGACATAGACATCATCTCTTCTTGGTGCAATCAACACAACTTCTTTGTTGGCATTAAAGATGGTTCCTCTCTTGTCATCAAACTGAACTATGTATTTTGCATCACATAGTTGGCTGACACTGATGAGATTGTATTTGAGTCCATTTACATAAGCTATCCTAGTAAAAACTATACCATTGCAGTTTACTGAACCATAACCTTCAGTGGGAGCTGATGAGTTATCACCAAATACTACCTTGGGTCCTGGTTCTTCTATGTATTTGTGCAGATACTGCTTCACACCAGTCATGCTTCTTGAGCATCCACTATCTAGATGCCACACAGGCTCCCTGGCATGTTTCTGCACAAATTGTAAACTGAATTAGTTCTTTCTATTGACCCACCTTTTAGTAGGTTTGGGCCTCAAGGATTTCTTAAACTTATTTATGGACTCATGATCAGTGGTGGAGTGGACTTTGCTTTCACAAATTGTGCATCTTAAGCTTGAAGAGGACTCAGATGGCTGGGAGACATTTGATGTCAGTCCTCTTCTAGCCTTGATGACATTGTCATGTCCTGAAGCATCGTGGGAAGGATCTCCACATATATCACAGCAAGGATACATAAGGCAATCAACTGGGTGATGGTCATTGAAACCACAATGTGTGCAAGGTTTAAGAGGCACAGCTTTAGGTTTCAGGGTTTGCTTTGAAGTTGAAGCATACTTGTGAGCCTGAGCTTTGTAGTTTGCTTGATTTTTCAAAGATGTGACAAAGGAGAGGTGATCAGAAGTCCTATGGTCTTCTTGTTTGCAAATCATGCAAAATAGGATTCTGTAGCAGTTATCAGTGGTGTGGTTTGTGTAACTGCATAACTCACATCTCTTGAGTGGCTTTTTGATGGATTTTGGTTTTGATGTAGTTGAGGAAGCTGAAGCTGGTCCCTTATCCTTAGATGAGGTTTTATCATTTGATTCTAGCTTTTCACTCAGCTTCCTGACTAGTTCAGCTAACTGATCAACCTTAGATTCAGTGCTGGCACTGTTAATCTCAGTGGAAATGGAAGGAGTTGAAGCTTCAGTGGGAGTTGTAGTTTGCTTGTTTTGTTTAGAACAGGGGTTTTTCAGAATCGTTGTGCCCAATCCAACCTTCTCCTTGGGAGAATGTTGAGAGTAGACAAGAGGTCCTATGTTAGAACAAGGTTCAGCTCCCTGAAGCACTTTCAGTGGTGGTAAAGGGGTTTGTGTAATTGATTCAGATTCACTGACATCATCAGCACTGCTGGCATTGTCAGTGACTCCAAGTAACTCCTTAATGGCCTGACTTTCAGGCATCAAGATCTTTCCTGTGTCAAAATTAGGCATATTGCCTTCAGGACTGGGTCTTTCAATCCAGTCCTTTGACTTGGGATTCATCTCTTTTGCAAAGAATGTGCCAGCAGGCAAGAAAGTTGTATGACTATGAGTCTCTTTAGAGGATTCAGGAAGTTGATCCTCTCCTATTACCTTCTTTTTGGTACTAGGGATGAGACTGACAGTTTCATAGACTCTAGGGTTTTTCTTGGTCCAACTTTCTATGATGTCTTTTTCTTTCTTAAGTTCTTCTTGAAGAGCATGGTTTTGTTTGACAAGTTCAGTATTTTGAATTTGAAGTGTAACATTTTCAAGCTTAGCTTGTTTTAAAACAAGAAGTTCATCCCTACACTTATTTAATTCAAATGTGAGTTTGTTAAACTTTGAAAACAGATTTAGCCTTTGCTCTTCGACATACTTAAGATCAACATTGATATAGTTCAAATAGGACTGCCAATCACATTCATCATCCATAGAAAGTAAGATGTTTACCTTTTTCATGGTGATGTTGACCCATTCGCCATTTCTGGCACTGCTTTTACCAACTGCAAGCTTGTTGTCATCTGAGAGTGCCATCAGTGCACTGACATGAACTTCTTCTTCTTCTGAGGACACTTCTTCCTCATCCCAGTCATAAGTTTCAACAACAAGCCCCTTGTTTTTGTTTTGAGCAGGTTTTCTAACTTGAGGAGACTGAGAGTTTGAGGGAGCAACTTCAAGAAGGGCAAGTTTGGCTTTTTCTTTTCTATACTTTGCTTCAAAGTCTTTCTGAGAATTTTTCTCAGCATGGTTTTGAAAATATTGAGGAGACTGAAACATTTTGGGTTGAAATTTGCCAGTTCCTGAGGTGTGATTTCCTGAAAACTTGTATGATGGTTCTGAAAGTGTTTTTGAGAAACAATCTTTAGCAAAATGGCCTCTTTTACCACATTTGTAACATTCAACATTATCATTTGGTTTTGCATTAGAAAAAGCTTTGTTTCTTTTGATAAAACGTTTAGAGTTAGCAAGGAGTGCTCTTTGTTGAAATTCATTTTGCAAATCATTTAAGTACTCCTCACTATCTCTTTCATCAGGCTCATCATCTGAGTTTTCTTGGTCTCAGGGTATCTCCTTGAGATTAAGTTATCCTCATAGAGGTACTTTCCAAAGATTTCAGGAAGCTCAAGATTTTGAAGGTTATTAGCATTTCTCATACCCTGAGAGAAGTTTAACCATTTCTCAGGGAGACTGTTGACAAAACCAACATTGATTTCGTGCTTAGACAAGGTGACACCATCGTTGGTCAGTTCATTTAGGAGGGTCTTATAGCGGGTATAGGTTTATGAGAGACTTTCAGTGTCTTTGGCCCTGAAAGTATTGTACTCAAGTTTCAGGTCCATGACCCTGTTTTCCTTGGTATCTGAGGAACCTTCATAGCTATAAACCAAGTCAGTCCAAGTCTGCTTTGCAGTAGGACAATTTATGACTGATTCCATTATATCGTCAGGAAGACATGATATAATGATGCATTTTAGACGTTGGTCTTGGTTGACCACCCTCCTCTCATCTATAGTCCACTGACCTTCAGGTTTAACTAAACCTTCAGCTGTTTTTGGGATATATGGACCTTCATTAATAAGCTTAATGTAATAAGGTTCCATCCCGTTCAAATAGCAAAGCATTCGCTTCTTCCATTTGTTAAATTTACCAACTTCAAGTCGGGGAGCAGTAGCAGAGTAGCTTCCTCCCTTTTTATCGACTAGTTGGGGTACATCATTATCGGCCATTTTGGGATCTTGATTT
>LBNU01007312.1:42085-58975 GCA_014162995.1 Artemisia annua
GGCCAAGTAGTGAAAATAAGCATATCACTGAGATTTTTACCATTTAAATCTGCAACTCAGAATCTGGCATGTTTCACGAAAATATTTCTAGTTTAATCATCGTAATGAGTTATTCGATGAAATACCCGTCAAAATGACCACAAGACATAGGGCTACAACTACATATTTTTAGTTTTGGTCCTATGTTTACTGATTAAATCAGTTTATTCCGTTTTTACCCCTGAATCAGATTCACAGTTTGCATGTCTAGTCCTTTAGGATTTTATTGTTTTCTAAGTTATGTACCAAGCCTAATTAAGCATAATAATTTATATAATGCTCAAATACATCAAGATATAATAAAGTTACAGAGGTGAAATGAAAATGGAAGTGATTTGTATCCTTACAAAATTTGAAGAACAAGAAGGAACAACAAGAACAAGACACTAAACCTATGTTAACCCATCAACACTTGCACCTTTTCTTTAACCCATGTCAACCAAATTTTAACCATCAAAACCCTTTGTAAAAAATTGAAAATCACAGCATATTGGCCCTTGAAAACCTTTAGAATAACCACCAATAAAGCCCTTTGAAAATAACCCTTGATATCTTCAATTTTACCCAAAGAATGATCAATATAAACCAAGAACAAGACTAGAGCTTCAAGATCTTCAATCTATGATCAATAATTTAGTGAAAATTTGAATGAAATGGGTGAGTTGGATCTGTTTTAGGTCGTTCATATGGTGGAGAAAACAAGAAATGGTTAAGTTTTCTTGGTAAAAATGAGGAAGTGGTTTATGTTTGTGGGTTTTATAAAATTATAACATGCAACACATGCATAAGACCATGAACATGTGTCCAAAGTGTATGACACCACAAAGACAAGTGTCTTTGTGTTTGGAACGAAATTCTTAGATGGTGGGAGGCATTTTATTGGTTTGTTTTTGTTAAATTTGAGCTATAATGTGTACTTTGTTCCCGGTAATTAAAAACGTGTAGTTTTAAAGACGTGTAACGTAAAATCGGGTTGTAATATAATGTAAAACATATAAAAATGTTATCACTTGTCAAAAGAACTACTTTTAATATATTAGTTGAGTCATGGGTTTATCGGAGTGTTTAAACGTCGCTAAAACTGAAACCGTGAGTTGAAAAATGCGTTTGGTGACACCGATTCTTGATAAAAGTGACGTAAGCTATAAAAATGACACGACAAGTATAAAACTCATTTGTAAACATGAAATAGTTTAAAAATTCATAAAATATGTAAATTATCATAGTCTAGGGTTGGTTCATTTTGTTAAGACCTTAAAACGTAAATTTAAATCGCGTAAAATGTAAAATGTGCAAGGTTTATGTAAAATTGGAAAAATTTAAATTAGGACTTTTAAAATAGTATTGTAAGGATACATTAATGCATAAAAAGTGTAGAGTAGACCTATTCTTGTGTCGGTTGAATTAATTGAACGTGTCATGACGTACGCGGATAACTTCCGACGAAGTTAATTATAAAAAAAAATAGTTAAATAATAAAAATATTATAATTAATGACATGAAATTTACGAAATGTCACAACTTGGCCGTAGATACATTTGGTAACTTTGCCGTAGATACGTTTGGCAACTTGGCCGTAGATACATTTGGCAACTTGACCATTTGGCGACTTGGCCGTAGATACATTTGGCAACTTGGTCGTAGATACGTTTGGCAACTTGGCCATAGATACATTTGGCAACTTGGCCGTAGATACGTTTGGCAACTTGGCCATTTGGCTACTTTGTCTGATGCGCATGATGTGTCATTGCGGTTTAGCAGTATTAATGCCTACTCAAGTTTTAAATTTATATTTAGCCGACTTATCAATAACACACACACTTAACGAGCAGTGTACCCGGTCAGTTTGTATATAATGGTAAGCAGAGTGTCGATCACTAAGAGTGGAACATATTATCTAGTTATCCTAATCAGTATTTTAATATCCTAAGTTAGTTTTATAGCCTTATCAAATGAAAGGGGGTTCAGCCTGAGAGACTGGCACAGATTGGTTATATTAAACAGTAAATTAAACTAATGAGCAAGAATCAGCGAATAGCATAAGCGTACACAAATAGATAATTAGAGACTATAAGAAGACATGTCCTGATGTTTTATTGCTAGTTTTATATGAAGTGTATATTAATTAAACCTATCTCGTTGGTTTCATTATATCGGCGATTAAACCCTTAATGATTACTTATGACTATCCTATTTATCCAAAGACGTCAGATTAAATAGGCGAGGAAGGGGTATGGCGGCCCAAGCAATGCTCAGCTAGACACAGAGGTTATCAAAGCACTAATATAAATTCACCAAAGACATCAAACATATAAACTTTAATTTATGGGAAAGCAATTTTAAGGCGGGCATATGATTTTCCACAGTCACATACTACCGGCCATCAATCCTGATGAATTAAAGTGTACTATTACAATAAAACAAAACTACTTAATGAATTGAATACATGCAGGACCTTCTTACAGCTCTAATATCTTTGTTTAGAGTGTGTCTTGTGTTGCTTGTTCGTCTGAATTCGGCTCCTTAGGGTTATGTTGCACACAAAATTCGCCTAGGTCTTGGGGTATTTATAGTTTCTGTCTGAGGGCTCGATGCGGCGCATTGAGTAAGTAGATGCGGCGCATTGACTTAACTTCACGTGGGGTCCAAGATTATTATATTCTGAGATATTCGTACACCGCCATAGATGCGGCGTATCTTGATCCTTGTATGCGGCGCATGTCCTTCAGTTGTCTTGGATTGTTTCTGGTGAAGTCTTGATAGTGATACGCCGTATGTCAAATGTATAATGTGGCGTATCTGGAGTAGAACGAGCTTGATCTTCTTCTTTGACCAAAGTTTCATATGCGGCGCTTGATAGAATTACATGCGGCGCATTCTTCAAAGTCAGGCAATGGTCTTCGAATTCATCTAAGTATGATATTGCGGCGTATCTGTTGAGAGAGATACGACGCATCTTCTGGATTTCAGTAGACTTTTGACATGTCGCTTGTTTTGCTCCATAATTAGTCTAAAATTGCCAAGTTTCACCTATTACTTGTTTTTACTTGAGAATCACTAAAGTAAACATTAAAGTACCGATTCTCATAAATAATATAACAAAACAAGTCAAATAAATAGGATAAATGATGGTAATATTATGTACTTATTTGAGTTCATCAAATATCCCCCCACTTGAACTTTACTTGTCTCCAAGTAAACCTTGGATTTAATCTTATGAAAATGTTTCTTAAAGTTATTAGGATTTATTTTTAATAATTAAGCACGTATTCGTTTCATCATAATCACACAACCAACCACTTAACGAAGTAGAAACAAAATAATTTTTCAATATAAAAACAATTCTAAATCGTTTAGTTGCTTAGTTGTGACGAATATTCTATCATAAGCTTGACAAGTATACGAATCTCCCCCACTAAAGCCAAGAAGTAACAAGTCTAAAAGCGGTAAAAAGGGTTTTGAGGCTTAAGGGTTGAACCTAGCTTTGTTCAAACATTTCCTGCATAAACTTAGTAGATCGCTAGCGCGAGTCCTCGACGCTTCAACTAACGGATGGTCACTAGTGCACTTCTTGGATCGCTAGCGCGTTATTTGCATAACGGATGGTCACCAAGTCACACACTAGATCGCTAGCGCGTTAGTCAATTAATCTAATACTCGGATTGTCACTACCTTATTCATACATTCAATATTCTTACTTAGCCATCATCATATCCGGATGCTCGAAAGCTAACGACGAATATAACAATTCGGTTGGGTAGTGATAACATTTAGGATATAAATTGGTGTAAAATAAAAATAAACAAAATAAATAAATTAAAATCTTAAGTGTGGTTAATTACTTTCCCAACCATCCCATGAATAAGACTCATATCATTGAATAACTCACGCTTTTGACTCATGTAACTCACGCTTTAGGTAGACACGAATTATACTCAATAAAATCTTAAACAAAGAATAATCCGTAGTTGGCGTTCCCATAACGGCCAACTCCCATTCAATCCATAAATATACAACAAATAGTGGTGATATCTCCCACTTAATATAAAACTTTACATAAGTTGGTTAAAACAAACTTCCAACTTCTTCTCTTTCTTTTTCTTTTCTATTATATATATATATATATATATATATATATATATATATATATATATATATATATATATGGGTGCCGTTATTGTGGTGTACAGTTTAAAATGGTAAATAATAGGCACTAATCTGGACCGTTGGATGCATCATTGAAGATCAAAAGTGATTAAAGATCTTCAAATTGATTGTAATGGCATTATCGTAAATAATATGAAATAAATGGCAATTCTTGAAACCTTTTTATAGAGAAACTCACGCGCTTCAACATTCTCAGGTACGTTTTGTTTGTTTCACACCATTTTTTAATATCTATCTCTCGCATTTCATCCTCTTCAATACTAAATCATGGCACACCGATTTTTGTAGTGCCACATTACATCTTATACTTTATTTATTTATGACACATTAAACTTATAGTGACACAACAATTTTTGGTATAACATATATACATAAATATCTTGATACATTATATAGTGACACACTAGTTGTTTTGTTTTTTTTTTTTTTTTTTTTTTTTTTTTTTTTTTTTTTTTTTTTTTTTTTTTGTTTTTTTTTGACACATTTATAGTGTGATACTAAATTTCTTGATACATATATAGAGATACACTAACATTTTAATGTATATGTATTGACATTAAATTTTTTGATACATTTACAGTGGTTCATTAAAATTCTAGTACATTTTTAATGACACATTATAAAATTTAATACATTTATAGTGACACATTATACTTATCATACAAATTTCTTTGACACATATGTAGTGACACATAATTTCTTTTTATACATTTGCAGTGACACAATGATTATTGGGACATATTTTTAGTGACATGCCTTGAATTATTACGACATATTTTTAGTGACATGCCCATTCCCCTAGCCAAAATTCCACCACCCAATACAACTTATACAAGCAAATGCGTTTATTCATAAAAGTTGCACAAAACTGACTATATACATCAAATAGAAAAACTAATACATATCGTTGCAAATCTAATAATGGTTCGAGTGATACAACTAATACTAAGACTTACTATTGCAAATAATCATTGATACACCAACTACCGACCATACCATTGTTTCACAAATTTATAACAGATCTTGAGAAATTCTAATCTGCACATGAGAAACGAAAAGTCATAATGGGTCTACCACTTATTTTGAAGCCTTTAACCCAATATGTATTACCTTCGACCATGTATTAGTACATCTCGCACCGTTGACCTTGTTCTTGGTTCTTAGTGCATACATTAGTGGCGAAACTTTGTGCACACGAAAGAGGGTCCTCAAGAATGAATAAGACATTTCTGCTTTTCGAAAAAAAAGAATGAATAAGACATCTCTTATTTTTTCCAGGTGCGTTGCGGAACTTTTGATCGAAGCATTGTCGAAAACTAAAAATCTAAAATAGGTTTTGAAAAAGATTTAAAAATAATATAAATCGCCAGTGGGGTTTCGTTATTTAACTGGAAATTAGAGTCACGCTGGGATGATTTTCGGTTATTCGGGTGTAGGCTTTTGATGATGCGTGGTTCAAGACGGGTCAAAATCACAACCAGATCATTGTTGTCGTGGAATAGGATATCTATAATGAAGATGAAAGGTGTGCAGGTGAATAGATAGAATAATGGCGGCGGCGGTGACTAATTCAAGGAGAAGGTGAATATATCGTGTTTCAATGAGAGAGAGGATGGACCTAGCTTTTCTTTTAAACAAAACGTAAATGATAGAAGCATTTTTGTAGGAACCATTGTTACGGAGTGTATTGATTTTAAAGCAAGTAATATTACTATAATACCCCTAATTTTAATAAATTAGTTTTGCTTTTCTTTTAAATGTAACCGCCGCATGGCTTATTTCCATTGGTACCTATTATAATGTATTTTAAAATGTATACCATTTGAACAGGATTCTATATATATATATATATATATATATATATATATATATATATATATATATATATATATATATATATATATATAGTGGAGCGTTCAAAAGAGAAATCAAATTTATGTGAGAACGCGAGAAGAGATCTGGACCGTAGGATCAAGTCAATCTGATTTTGGGCGGAATGGCATTTTTGTAAATTTTTCCCAAAAATCATAGGGGTCTAGCCAAAAGTTCTTTATAGATCCAACTTTTACCATAGAACTCATCAAGCAATCTTAGCCACTCATTTTTTTATCAAAATAAAAAAATAAACTTCCACCCTTTTTTTAAAACTTAAATATTTCGCAAACCGTAAATCGTCAAGCTACAAAAAAAATACCATCGCGACGAGAATTAATTATCTTTCTATAGATATGCATTGTTATATACTTTCGACGAACTTTTTTTTCGACGAACTTTATTTTTTTCGCCCAGAAAAATCATATATGATTCGTAAGAATCATATATGATTCGATTTTAACAAATCATATATGATTCTTACGAATCATATATGATTCGTAAGAATCATATATGATTCGTAAGAATCGAATCATATATGATTTTTTACGAATCATATATGATTTTTACGAATCATATATGATTCTTTCTGGGCGGAAATTAAAAAAAAAAGTTCGTCGAAAGTATATAACAATGCATATCTATAGAAAGATCATTTAATTCTTGTCGCGATGGTATTTTTTTTGTAGCTTGAAGATTTACCGTTTGCAAGATATGTTGTTTTGAAAAAAAAGTGGAAAATATAAATGGGTGGCTATGATTGGTTGATAGGTTCTATGGCATGTATGGGTTCTTCATGGATCTCAACTCTAGGGGTCTAACTGTTATCGTCATTTACTTCCCACCCCCCTAAAAATATCTCGATTTCTCTCTGTCCATAAACAAAACACACACACACCAACCACGCCTCATCTTCATCTCGCCACTTATTAATAGTCATCTCCGTCATCTCTTCGCCGTCAACAATCTCCGTCGTTGACTTCGGCGTTGACTTTTTGTATATGGTTGTTTTCTGATTCAAAACACACACACACCAACCACCATTCCCTCCAATCTCCAGTGACCACAACAACAAACCATCGTTAGAGGACCAATCGCTGCCATAGCCGCACATTTTGTGTCACTGATCTAGATCATCTCCTTGAGCTTATAGTTTTCTGCTTTTGTAATTTGGAGGTTATTAGGTTAAAGTTGGCTCTTCAAAAGGTTAGATTCTTACACTTTCATCCTTCACATGTGTAATCGATGTTCAATTTGACTGTTGCTTATAATATTTGTTCATTTAATACTTTTATCGCTATCATTGTTGCTAACTGGTTCAGGTTTATAATGCATACCAACCGTTTGATGAAATGCCTGAACCAATATTGCGCAAGCTGTGAACTTTATTTGCTACTGGACTGTTATTTTAGTTGTCTTGATAGTACTTACGGTTATGATTTCTTATATATTTAGTTTTCGCTCGACAAAGGTATATGTGAATGACTTCAATAGGCACATTATAACCTTATTTGTTGCGAATGTGTTCTATAAAAACTCATTTGATGGTCGTGTTTGTGTATAACGGACCAATTAAGTTAGGGAGCATGGTAAAGTGGTCGTTTATGGTCAATCATTTTGTCATTTGTGGTATTATGTTATGTTTCTGTGAATGTTGCATCTTTCACTAATCGAACTTTTACCATTTGGTTTGAGTTGAACTATGTGCCTAACTGCCCATTGCTTTATAATACACATTAGGTGATTAATGAAAATTGAAATGTGTAGTTTTTCTTCACATGTGCAATTTTTTTAATACCCATTAGGTTTTTGATTAAATGTGTAGTTTTTCTTCACATGTGCTACTTTTTTTGTTGGACATTAGGTGTTTGATGAAATGTGTAGTTTTTTGTTCACATGTGCTATTTTTTTTATTGCGCGTTAGGTTTTTACAAGTTGTTAAAAAATAGCAACTTTAATTTATTCTTATTCAATAACATGGGTTAGATATTTAATTTTTAAGTTAGGTTTCGGTTTGATCTATTTTGTTGCGTAAGTTACGAATGCATTAGTTAGTTGACGCTGTACTGTAATTTGATCACACTGTTTTGTTAGTGAAGTGTTAATTTATTCTTATTTATCGGTGTGTTTCTAATCAAGAGTCATTGTAAATTAGTTGTAGCCTTGTAGGACTTCTTCAGAATATGTAAAACTTTTTGTGCTGGTTAGTGACAAAAACTATATTCTAGACAAATTATCATACAGTTATATGAAGACAGAGAGATAGAGAGCTAAAAATTTGTATTCATGCAAAGATTTCTTGATGAACGCCCTGCACAACTAAGGCTATAATATTAGTTTCCTGGATTGTAATTAGCTTTGGAAGTGTAGAATGTGCAGCCTACATGTCTGAATCGACTTCAGTTAAACTGGCTACACTAGTAGAGGTGTCATAGTTGGTTCTATGTCGGTGACCAAGGCCAACTTGTAGGCGAGTTTCTCTTTTATGAGCTTGTATTTCCAGAACATAAATTTGTCAATGTCTATAGGTTTTTCGTTGTCTCGGCACATTGGCGGACCGATAATTAATAGTTACTAGGTGCATATCATAATACTAATACTAGATAAACACAAAAATTTAGGATAAGGTGCATTTCTGACAAATCGGTATTTTTGTCACATTACGCACAACAAATTCACACGGTTGACGGGCACCCTCAGGAACCCACTCGGCCCTCCGTCCGTCCCTGTCTCAGCAAGACTTTTATCATTTGTTAACCACCACAGAATGGCCTAGTGTTAAGGCACCTAACCTCCTCACAAGAGGTCTAGGGTCAAACCGCACTAGGTACGTATTTGGGGGTGTCCAGGGAAAGGGTCAGAAACGGTCACGGGGATACCTTGGTTAGGCCGCGTACATCTAAGTCAAATACTCGCCCTTCGTGGGTAAACTGAACAGGAAAAACCTCATCGGTTTACTTTGTTCATTTGCAGTTTATTACGGAGTAAATGCATTGGAAAATGATGCTCACAATGTGGTGGTATAACTGTGTTCATTTAGATTTTTGAGATGATTCCAGTAATGTTTATGTTTCTCGATAGGATTTTGCTATATGATTTTGATGTAAACAAAATTGATTGCCTTACAGGTTCCAGAACGTGCTGCAGCTGCAGCAACAATAGCTCGCGCACTTGCATCTATTCCTCCACATCAAAGGCATAATATCGCGTCAAGCTCTAAAGAGTTGACTTCTATATATGGAAGTGAACCTGCTGGTCAAGCACTTGAAGAACTTGAGGAAGAATTCTATGAAGAGGTTTGGCATCTGTGTGATCTGTAGATATTTGTTTCCTTATGAACATGTTGTACAGTATTCTGATTATACAATGTTTAATGATGCTATACAAATGAATCATGAGAATGCATTATACTAATTGCGAATTAGGCACTTCCTTGTACACTTGAGTGTTATGATGCTAGTATGAGCTACACATGCTCTTCCAATTTTGGAGTTGCCAACGTCTTTTTTAAAAGACATGCTTCCAGGAGAATTTTTGTATTGGATATAGATTAATCTATAAACTTGGGTAAACTGAGGTTTAGGAAATATTTCCCCCATTCTTTGGTATATGTGATTACAAACCAAGGACATATTCTATTTTAAACTCTAGAATTATATTTTTGGCAAGCAAATGGTTATCGTGGATACTACCAACTTTCCAAAATGGCATAATTCTGCAAGATATGCAACTGCAATGAACCTAATATCCTGTCAATAGTATTATTGTCAGTTAATAACCCTCCTCCTAATATTAGTTTCATACTTTTATCCAAGCATCCCAAACCGCTAATTGGCTAACAAAATATTTTCACATGTGAAGAAGTTCCTAAAAAGCGACGAGATGTATATTTTCACATGTGACGAAATTCTTAAAAAGCTATGAGACGTATATTTTCACATGTGAAGAAGTTCCTAAAAAGCGACGAGACATATATTTTCACATGTGAAGAAGTTCCTAAAAAGCTACGAGATGTATATTTTCACATGTGACGAAATTCTTAAAAAGCTAGGAGACGTATATTTTCACATGTGAAGAAGTTCTTAAAAAGCTATGAGACGTATATTTTCACATGTGAAGAAGTTCTTAAAAAGCGACGAGACGTATATTTTCACATGTGAAGAACTTCCTAAAAAAGCTACGAGATATATATTTTCACATGTGAAGAAATTCTTACAAAGCTATGATATGTATATTTTCACATGTGAAGAAGTTTCTAAAAAGCGACGAGATGTATATTTCACATGTGACGAAATTCTTAAAAAGCGACGAGACGTATATTTTCACATGTGAAGAAGTTCCTAAAAAGCGACGAGACGTATATTTTCACATGTGAAGAAGTTCTAAAAAAGCGACGAGACGTATATTTTCACATGTGAAGAAGTTCCTAAAAAGCTACGATATGTATATTTTCACATGTGAAGAAATTCTTAAAAAGATACGAGACATATATTTTCACATGTGAAGAAGTTCTTAAAAAGCTATGAGACGTATATTTTCACATGTGAAGAAGTTCCTAAAACGCGACGAGACATATTTTCACATGTGAAGAAGTTCCTAAAAAGCGACGAGACGTATATTTTCACATGTGACGAAGTTCTTAAAAAGATACGAGACTTGCATAAACTTATCTAGTTACAGAAAGTTATGAGCAATTACTAGTGAAAGCTAAAAAATAAAAATAATAATGTTATCGATTCCAAAAATAATCATTGTTACGAGCAGTTGCTCCATTATTTCATATGAGTTATTATAGATACAATATGGTTTGAGAGCTAAAGGCATGCTTCCACCAACACAATCACTAAGCTAATCTTATTCTTTATATAACTACCATGACTTCCAAAGCAAAAAGCATAAGTGCTTTGGCTTCCGATCACACTCGTAACAAAGATGAATCTAGTGCCTTTGCAACTTGTGGTAGTTATTCTGTGTTAATGTGCTTAGACTCCCTATAACATGGGATTTTTCAAAGGTAAATCTTCCAGCAATCCTGTGTCAATCTGTTTTCAAAAAGAAAAATTAGTCAAAGTAATAAAAACTTGAAATAAAGAACCTTTTTATTATTAGAAATAGCAGCAACAGTTAAGAACATGTAAAGCATCCTTCAAACTTGAAATGTGGCAAAAAAAAGTAACAACCTAATTCGTAATACATGTCATGTTGAAAGTGGGTATATTATGAGTCTCATAGCCTCTTCACGTGTGAAAGTCATGAACAATTATCAGTCAAAGTTATAGAAAAATGAAAAAAATACTTTTTACTTGGGGTACAATTTTGGTTCTGCTTTTGCTTTTTCACAAACCACTAAACTACAATGACTAACAAGACACTGGAGGGTAACTCCATTCCTGAACTCACAGCCTATTGTGGTCCACTTGCAACCTATCGATAGTGCCCGTAACCGTGTGATGTTCGTTTCACTCGAACACATGTTTCCACCCATTTTGTGTCATTATCTAGTGCTCGTAACATAGAATATCAGCAATGAATATGATAAAAACTGAAATATATATCTAAAAAACTAACGTTGCACTACACCATTTTGTTCGAGAATCTTTAACAATTTGTCAATTTTATGTTCAGAAATTTGTATAGCAGTTTTATATATTGAGATTACTATTCATTGTACCCTTAATCTCACAATAATTTTTAATTTTTTAACCAATAGCTGTAAAAGATGCCACCAAAATTTACTTATCACAGTAACTTGTAATAATTTTGTTATGGTTTCTCTATCATGTTTTGGCCGTACACTGATTGTGATTGGTTTGCTTATGGTTCTCTGGTTTGGTGTTATCTTTTCTTTTCCTTGGTGTGAAGTAAGACGTACGTATTATGACATTTTAGTTTCTTCCTATACCATATATTGGAACCCACAAAATGAAACAAATGGCCAAAATGAATAAAACCTATCTTTCACACTATAAGCGTTAAGAGTTCTGAAAAACGAAACTAGTAGTTTCTTGAGCATGAGAAAGTAAACATACCTGTACATTCTCTAATTGTCGCAGGCTCTTGATCACCGAAAAGTTCCGATATGATTCACTGGTTTTTTTCATGAGAGGTCCAAGAAATGGATACAAGTTCTGAATAATTAGAGAGGAAAAATTGCGCTCAAATGCCGAAAAAGGAACGGCAGTGGATGAAATACATTTAACAAGTCATAATCTACCAGGAATGACCCAAAACAACCCAACTATCAAATTGAATCTAAAGTATGGTAATATCTTTACAAAAAAGGCCAAATGTCCAAAGATACAATTTAACAAAGTAAAGATATCAATAGTATTATGGAATGTTGTGGACACACTGAAACGGTACTGTTCTCAGTTTGTCTGTGATGAGAAAAAGGTTTGGGTGTAAATATAACTTTAGCCTGGAATCTCATAAAACAATTAAGATACAGCAGTTTTGCATTACTCGGATATCTCTTTCCAAAACGTCCACATGATATCTAGTACTGTTCTCTTCTTTCACACAATATTAACATATATTTGTTTAAATACGTACATAAATGAAGAGAAAGGAAATGTGTGGAAGTAGTAAGATAGCCAGGTCGAGCGGGTTGGTAGTGTCAAATCTGGTCATTCGTTACTACAGGTCACAACAAGCCAGGCCAGGTAGGGTTGACCCAACAGGCCATCAACATTTTTGTCCATTAATAAAAATTACAACTAATTTAACACATCATTTTAAAAAAATCATAAACATCATTGTTATTGTTACAATGATTATCAAAATATTTGAATAGAAACCATTTAGGAGGTTTTAGGCATTTATAGAAACGTTAACTGTCAACCCATTTCCTCATTTAGCTAAACTTTTTGATTCTGCAATCTACGCATATGACCCAGTTGAGAGGAACACAACCTATTGACCACATCACAAGTAAACAGGTAGAAACTAGGATCACTAGATAGGCGTTACCTGTAGCTTGGTCTCTTTAGGCAATAGTCTCAAGGCCTTTGCTCCCTGAACCCGGTCCCATCTCTGAATCAGTACATCAAGGACCTCATCAAGCATGATGGTGGAGCTTCCTTCGTCAATAACATCATCCGTATCATAATCACTTCTCCCACCATCACTACTATATGCTCTGATTCTAGTATCTTCTGCACCCTCAATCTCTGCAATTTTTCTGCGTAACCCTTTTCCTTTGGCTTTTACAGCTGACCAACCCGCCTTCAAGTTTCCACTACTTGGTGAAGATACTAAGCTAGTAATCCTCTTTTCAACATTTTTTGCTTTTTTTCGAGGATTTAAATAAACTTGCATTAAAGGTAGGTATATATTGCCCTGAGTTTTCCCAGGCTGTTGATTAAGCCCTGCTTCATACACCCGATCACAGTAGGATAGCGCCNGGCTTTTACAGCTGACCAACCCGCCTTCAAGTTTCCACTACTTGGTGAAGATACTAAGCTAGTAATCCTCTTTTCAACATTTTTTGCTTTTTTTCGAGGATTTAAATAAACTTGCATTAAAGGTAGGTATATATTGCCCTGAGTTTTCCCAGGCTGTTGATTAAGCCCTGCTTCATACACCCGATCACAGTAGGATAGCGCCATTCCAGGAAAATGAAGCTGAAATATCAAGAACATTCCACAAAATAAAACAATAATTGATATAAAGAGGATCTTCACTGACTCAGTTTATATAAAAATGAAACAACAAAATAAAGATAAAAGAATGCATCATTTAGATAACTTATGGAGTTATGGCATAAAAAGGTAGCATAGTTTGAACCGGTTTCTGTTTCGGTTAACTATATTTATTTATGACATTCATCAAACTTGTAACCAGATTATCTGTTTTCTAGGCACCATGTCAGGATAATTGTCAACATTAGTGACCTGCCAACCAGTACGGACTACTTAAATCGAAAAATTATGGTTGCTGAAAGAAAAAATCACACCACTATGTTACCTTTTACTGTTTTCTGTTTTTAGGCAAGAACCTCACTTTGAATTTACATGTTCACGTGCTCAATAGACTCGTTTGAAACACCAATGTGACTTCAAAATAATACCTTATGTACATATATAGACAATGCAAGTTTGTGCTGGTTCATTTTGCCTAATAAGATTGCTCGCTCTTCATACAAAGCATCTTTTGGGATTCGTTTCAACAAATTCCCAGGATTATAATCTGAAATACTTTGCAATGCAGAGATGAGTTTTTTCGTAGTTGCGGTATAGATTTTTTCATCCCATTCCTTCTTAGCATTGAGATCAGCATACCAATCAAGAACTTCTGAAAGATAGATGTGCAACTGCAACACATGACCATAGCTTCATTTAGAAAATAATTTTCACCTACTAACAGTTGTATAATAGCATATGAAAGTTACCATTTCATTCTGCAGATTCTGGGAGATCCCATCTTCATTCATTGAGAGCATCAATTCCAAATAGGTGGCCTGCATACTTGGGGCATGTTGTTTTAGGTAAGAATTAACCAAGTCGTCGGGAATATTTCCAGATAGAAAAAGATCAATAGTCTACGTTGGACAACTTTTGAGTACAAGCATTGAAGATTCCAAGACAAGCATAGGGTCAATCCCGCAGAGAGGCTGCACATGAGAACTTAAATGTATCATAAACAAATTCTTGTACATCCAATCATCAGATGATTTGCTTATCACCATATCTAAACAGCATCCATGAAATCAACATGTTATTTCTTAATAACGAATAATGGCCTGGTAACAAAGAAGGTCACAACAATCAACTTTTCATTCTGGAATTACAAGATAATATAGAGAACTTATGTTTTAAGCATTAAATGCCATTTTATACGAGGAAGGGCATGCCACAAAAGAAAGGAAATATTTAAGAGCTGGTCAATTCTACCGTTGGCTCCATGTCCAACAAAGTTTACAACATTTAAATAATGAATAACATTTCAAGCTATAAGGAAATGGTTCAAATACGTTGAGTGGGTCAAACGGGTCATATGTTTCTCTAAAGTCTATTTGACTGCTTATAATCTCTTAAATCATTTCATTTTCTGTGACATAGATGATATTTTGAATACTATAGTTTTAGTCATCATATTTATTACAGTAATCATTCATAGAACTACAAAAAGAACAAAAGGACTCTTTTTATAACTGAACTTGCCTTGGAACGACAAACGCCTCCGTCCAGGATACGTCCAACATGGCTGCAACTGTAGTAATGTGCCGTGCCAAGGTATGGGCGATCTCACCTTTGTCTACTCCACCTAATGGCATTCCAACATCACATGTGTAAATTAACATATCTGCACAAAACCACTGAACTTCGCCACTTAAAACCAAAATCACAAAACTTGTACCTGAGAATGATATTCTAACCCATAAAACTGCCTCACGGCACACTCCAGAGGTGCGATGATACCCTGCTCACTTGTGACCACAACTCCAAACCCTTTCGACTCATTCAAAGAACCTGAAAAATATTAGTTTTGCAGTATACTTTTTCCTATGATTTTTCCACACCGTATAGTTATGGAAAGAATGTTTTCCTTAAAATACCACATTAAATTTAAGTCAAGTTGCCCAAAAAGGTAGAACCTCACAAGGATAGTGCAGAATACTTGTTGCATACGATAAACACCAGAATAGAATCAATGAAGTATTGGAAGTATACCTCAAAAGAATTAAGTAAATCATTAAAGTCTGATAAGTGATGTTAAATTTCAGCTGCACTCAAGTTACTAGTGATCCCAATAACTTCAACAGGAAGGAGGTGACTTTATTTCCGGATATTACATTCCCTTCTAGCATCAAAACTCCTAAAAACATTGCGCCAAGAAATAGTACCAGGTGAGAAAGGGACCACTATTTTCTCATGTGAATAAACTTGTTTCTTCGCATGTGAATAAACTTTCTGCACATGTGAGGGTATTCAATACCTAATTTCCTCACATGTGAAGGTATTCGATACCTAATTTCTTGTGAAGGTATTCGATACCTAATTTCTTCACATGTGAAGATATTCGATACCTAATTTCTTCACATGTGAAGGTATTCGATACCTAATTTCCTCACATGTGAAGGTATTCGATACCTAATTACCTCACATGTGAAGGTATTCGATACCTAATTACCTCACATGTGAAGGTATTCGATACCTAATTTCCTCACATGTGAAGTGTTAGGACCTGAGTTTATGGTCCTAACACGTAAATGGAACGACATTTACGGGATTACATTATCTATCTTGTTTAGCCAAAACACACGGACTAGTTATGTAATATTGTCATAGTTGTGAGTGTGTTAGGCTTTATATACCCCTCCATACTTCCATGGAGGGGTGAGACTGTGTGTTATTTCCTTTCACTTTTCCTTATCAATAAAACACCTAGTATTTCCCTTCTCTCTCTAACTTTCTCTCACTAACAATGAAGATGTTGTTCTTCCATACTACTCGACCTCCCGAACCATAAATCAACATAAAACTACGATCCAACAAGTGGCATCAGAGCCAAGGTTACATATTGGTTGATTTGTGGTGTTAATCTTGTCAAAAGTTGTTATCTTTATGCTGTTTTACCATGGGCAGTACCATTTTTTTTCATTTTTTTTGGGTTTAACAGCTGTTGACAGCTTTTTGTTGGTATCAAAATAGTCAAAAAGTCATAACCTTTTCTATATCAGTTTCATTCATTAGTATCATAGGTCCAGTTGGGTTATATTTAAATTGATTATGTTCGAATTCTAGATGAGAATGTAAATAGAGATTAATTCGTGGTGATGAGTAGAAAGATTGTCCTGAATGAGAATGTTTA